>NW_020717578.1:39609-50179 GCF_900518725.1 Notechis scutatus | reverse complement strand
GTCCACCAGTTGTTGCTGGCTGGGGACTTCTGGGAGTTGAAGTCCACTGGTTGTTGCTGGCTGGGGACTTCTGGGAGTTGAAGTCCACCAGTTGTTGCTGGCTGGGGACTTCTGGGAGTTGAAGTCCACCGGTTGTTACTGGCTGGGGACTTCAGGGAGCTGAAATCCACCGGTTGTTGCTGGCTGGGGACTTCTGGGAGTTGAAGTCCACCGGTTGTTGCTGTCTGGGGACTTCTGGGAGCTGAAGTCCACAAATCTGAAAGCTGCTAAGGTTGGCGACCCCTGCAAACCAGGCCAGATCCAAGAGAGTTGCAAACTTTGCAAATCGGGCAGTCAACCACGCAAGGAAGGTTCCTCCCGGGTCCCAGGTGGGCCTTGAGGGCCTCCAGGATGCTAGGAAATGGTGCCCAAAAGGAGGACACCCGTGTTTTGAAGAAGACAATCCAATTGCTGTGAGAAAGGGAAGGATTGGGGTCACCAAAATTCGTGGGGAGGGGGGTGAAGAGGAAGAGCGGTCCTCTCTGACCCCCAGGGTGAAGAAGTTGCTTCCCACCAGGCTTCAAGAGGAGGCATCTTCCTCCTCCTCCTCCTCCTCCTCCTCCCCCTCCCTCTCCCCAACCTGCCTCTCACCAGAACATCTGCATGACATAAACAACTGCAAATATTTCCATAGGAAACGCAGATGTTCCTGGGAATTTCAGCTTGGCTGTAAATGCTGCATTGGAAGCTAGCAAAAAAAAACAAAAAAACACACCGAACAAGCCAGACCTTGAATCGGCTGAGGGGGGGAGGACCAGGGAGGGGAAAGAAAGTTTCCCTTGCCTGGCTGAGTCCAGCCTCTTTTTGGGGCTCCTCCGCCAGCTGCCTTTGGGGCTGGGGCTGGGCTGGGGGCTCCAGAGATGCTGCTGGAGGCAGGCAAAGCTCCTGTTCCAGACCTTAAAACTTTCTAGCTCTGATCCTGGAGAACCTCAAGGCCAAAAACAGAAGGGAAACAAAACCAAAAAACAAACAAACTCTGCTAGACTTGAGTTGTGCAATCAAGTAGTATTTAAAGCCACCCTTCGCCCGAAGAAAATGCCTCGAACTGGTGAGAGAGAGAGAGAGACGTTCCTCTTTTCCTCGTCTCTCAAAGAAAATGTGCTAACTCAGATTCGGTGGCGAGGAGGGGGACGTTTCGGGCTCTGCTCTGGAACGTGACCAACCCATCCATGCACTTTTATCCACGCACAGAAATCCTCTGCCCAGGCTCTGTGGGTTCCTCTCTTTGCAAGGCACTTCCAGAGAAATGCAAAAGTTCTCCCTCCCAATGAACCAGGGGCTCTTTCCCAGGAAAGACGAGGCCCCAAATTCCCCAGCTAAAATATCAATATAATGAAAGTTTTGTAAAACAAAAAATTATCATCTTAGCCAGAGGTCCCCAAACTCGGCCACTTTAAGACTGGTGGACTTCAGCTCCCAGGATTCTCCAGCCAGCAGAGCTTAACTCTCTTGCAATCCCTTCCTCTGCAATCTCTCTCCACTTTAGGAGATTAAGAGAGAGAGAGAAAAAAGCAGGCATGGCTGGCGGGGGAATTCTGGGAGTTGGAAGTCCCCAAGTCTTAAAGCGGCCAAGTTTGGGGACCTCTGATCTTAGGGATTGGGGGGGGGGGGGGGTGAAGAGCAATCGGGGGAATCCCCGCGGGGGGGGGAAATATATTATTCGGGATAATCCAACTGTAATAAAGGCCGGATTCACAAATAAAATAAATAAATACGAGAGTAAAGGGATAAAGGCCGGATAAAATCTAATCAATAAACGGTCAAACTTGCACTTTGAGGTTTCAGCATTTGGGAAGGGTGGAGGGCCGGGCTAAGAGACGGTGGGCAACCCCCAAGCCCGGAGTGCCGTTTTCTGCCAAGCCTCCGCCAGCTACAGCTGAATCCCCCATTCACGGCCTGCCTGGAGGGATGAATGGATTTCTGTTCCCATCGCAAGAGCTTTGGAAGAGGTGGGTGAAGCAGAGGCCGCCTTCCAAAAATAAAAAAATAAAATAAAAACCATCCATTTTCACCATCCATTTTCTCTCTAACTGGTTTTGACCTCCCTGGGCTGGTCAAAATCAGAAGGCAAGAGAGGGGACAGTTCCATGTTTTTGTTATTTGCTTGGGAAAACCCAGATTTTTTTTCAGCTTTTCGGCTTATGTCCTAGATGGGGGAGGCATCTAAGAAGCATCCTGGCTTCTGGCCTCGGGTCCTTGGCTCAGCGGGGGAGGGGGAGGACAGGGAAGGACCTTTTGCAATCACACCCTGTCCCACGAAAGTTGGGATGGAAACCTGCAGGGACCCTTGGAAGATCCTGCCCACCATGAGTGGCCCCAAGGCAACTGTTGGGGGCATCAGACTTCCAACTGATCTGGGTGTCCACTCAGGCAAAAGCGGCTAAGGAAGCAGAATTGGGGGACAATAAATTAAAAAAATAAAATATACACTTCCAGCCATGATATCCAACTAAAGTACTAATCTCCAAACAAGGAAAAGACGAAAGGAAAAACAAACTGAAAGAACGAGTTGTGAAACCAGGAGCTTTTAAAAAGATCTCGGATGCGTTAAATCAAGCCTTTTGAAAGCAGATGGGTCCATTGGTTCCATGTAGAGGCCCTGAAGAGTCGAGACCATCCAGAAGATCTATTACACACACACACACACACACACACACACACACACACAAAACCCCCGTTAAATCTCCAAAGAGCAAAGACTCTGAGATAAAAGAGACAGCCCTGAGGAAACGCGAACAAGGGGGAAATCGTCCGTCTCGTTCTAGAGATCCCAAATCCCACCCTTAGATCTAAACACGAAGACTCCCATCACCCCAGCATTCATTCCTGAGATCTATTGCCCAAAGGGTCACGATTGAACTTGGAGGCCCCGTTTGGCCCGTAACTACCAACACACGACTTCGCTCGATTTCTCCAAGCGGCTTTTAAAAAGCGTTGAAGCTTCTCATGGAAGCCTCCTTGTTGGGGGTCAGCAAGATTTCCAGGCATTTAACGGACCTGCTGAACGAAGCAGTTACTTATTGGGTGTGTCTCCCTCACAGATGTTGAGGAAAGAGAGGGATCACGCTGCAGCGAGGAGGAGGAGGAGAGGGACTTGCAAGAAGAGAGAGCGCTTACCTTGGGGGGGTCCAATAGCGCCAAGGTGTAATTCTGGCGGTCGGGAGGCCCTTCCTTGTATAAAACCAGCCGGCATTTCTGCCAGCGGGTTCCACTGTCCTCCGTCACCATCATATACTTCAGGATCCCTTCTTTCTGGATCTGCAAGGCGCAGTCTCTGGAAATGGCCCATGGGAAGATCTTCCGGGCCAAGCCGGATCTCAGAACCAAGTCCGCCATCTCCCCTTCGCCAGGGCCCGGCTCCGAGGATCTCCGGCGGAACAAGCTCCGCCAGCTCCGCCGTAGCCGGTCCAGAGAAAAGGGCCTCCTGACGGCCAACGGAGAGGCCGGTGCCGCCAGTTCTTCAGAACTCCAAGACTTGGGAAGTCCACCGGAGCGGACCTCAGAGACCCGGTTGACCTGGTCCAACAATTCCACCTCGGCCTTGGTCCCAACCGTGACCGGGGACCCCTCCGCATGTTTCTGGCCCGTCTCCCGGTAGTCCCGCACTCTGCTGAAGGGCAGGATGCGGAACTGCTCCGTACCGTACGTGTCCTTCACCTCGTGGCGGAAGTACTGCTGGAAGAGGTCAGCAAACTGAAGGGAGAAGTTCTCCACGGCCAAGACTTCGTGCTGGGGGTTCTCGCTGACGAAGTGGAGGTACTCCCTGGCCAGTTCTCGGGCAGTGGCGATGGCGTGCTGCTTGCAGAATTCGTTCCACCCGCCAGGGTGCCCGGAGTCGCCTGACGGGACAGTGTGTCCATTCATGGCCGAGTCTGGAGGTCTCCAGGGGTTCTGCGAAGGAAACGAGGACCAGACAGAGAAAAAGAGAAGAGAAAAGGTCTGAGGATCTTGCTGACTGATTCAGGACAAAGAGCAGAGAAGGTCAGTCCAGGAAGCTGACCTTGGAGAAGGTCAGTCCAGGGGTCATGTTGGGAAAAGGACAGCCCATGGAGGAACCCAATGAGCAAGATACCATCACCCTATGTCTCACATGGGGCATTCAATGGGGACGTATAACTGGTAGACATATAACCAGTTCAGTAAACAACAATTAACGAAGGAACTACCCAGAACACCCCCACCAAACGGATGGGGCAAGCCACTTGTATACAAACAGAGAGCAAACCCCACTCTCTTCTAGCACTGATAATGTTACCTAGCAGGGTCAAGAAACGTCTGCAAGATGCTCACCAAGCTCAGAGAGCTCCATAGACTCCATAGTTCAACCTCGAGCTACAAAGAGTCTACAACTAGTCTGACTGGTTAGCTCTGCGGACCATTCTTGGATGCGTACCAGGGTCCTCCTCTCCTCGACCCAACTTGACCAACGCACATAAGCCATCTCAAGGACCTTTAGCAAGATCTCCAAAAGCCGGTTCTGCCCATGGGCGTAAGGCCCAAGGAGGGGCCAGGCTCGCCTACGGGCCCTTTTACGAACTCCGGCAGCAGGCGGGTACAACGTTCTTCAGACATGACCTAACAGGTCCTGGGGAAGAGAGCGAGAGCAAGGAGGGAGAGAGATTCCCATCAGCCTTCCTAGACAGCCGCCATGCCGCTGAGAGGTGGAAGGAGAAGCAGGAAGGCAAACCAGAAAGGAAGCCGCCAAAGCAGTTTTTGCTAACTTAGCATTTTCCTTTTTCGCCAATGGGATCTACTCCAACATCGCACTCTTTGGACCTACGGACGGATTCAACCCGGGTTTCTTCTCAACCTCGACCACTTGAGGATCAGTGGATTTCAACCCTGGCAGTCTACCTGGCTGGGGAATTCTGGGAACTGAAGTTCAGCCCTCTTCAAGTGGGCAAGGTTGAGCAATGTTGATTAAACCGAGAGAAACCTGTGTTCCCATTTCTCCTCGCCATGCTAGATTGGGCGACTCTCCACGGCCGATCCTCTCTGCCTCACCTAAGCCTCTGCCTTCCCTAAACAGAACAGAACAACAGTTAGAAGGGACTTCAGAGGTCTTCTAGCCCAACCCCTTGCTCAACCAGGAGACACTACAGCGTTCTGGACAAATCTCTTCTTCAAAACCTCCAGACACCACAACTTCTGGAGGCAAAAACCCTTCCATTGGTTGCTCTAACTCTCAAACACAGAATGGAATTCTCTCCTCTTTGCACACGCCAGATTTAAGCCTGCAAATCGCCCGGTCCTGCATGTCTGAATGGTAGTCGGGGGGGAAAGACCCATTCTACACACCCACTTGCAGAATATTCCACCGCTAGCTTCATCTTCTGAGGACCATCATGCATGCAAAAGAAAACCACCACCCCCCAAGTGCTGAGGGGGTCTTGTTGGGTGTGCAAAACACCCCACCCAGCCTTGGCTCTGCCACAGGGTACAATTTAGGAGCCTGAAACTTTGCAAAGTTCCCAGCCCAGAGGTGGCTCTCAGCCCCCCACTCTCTCTCTCCCTCCTGCACAACGGCTTGTTTTATCATCAGGCATCACCGCTGAAACCGGAAGCCTCGTTCGGTGTGCCGCCCCACACTGCCATCCTCGTGCAAGCAGGCCCAAGGCCTTCCTCACCCACAAGCGTGGGCCGGTCGGGGAGTCACCTTGAGGAAGTCTTCCCGAGGGCCAGAAGTTTCCCCCCCCCCCCCCCCCCCCCCCCAAGCAAAACAAAACAAGGCAACCGACGTGTGTGTGTGTGTGTGTGTGTGTGTGTGTGTGTGTGTCGCTGTCCCAACCGCTGTGTGGCAGCGCACAGAGTACCTGTTTGCTCCCCTGGAGACTAGACTCGGAGAAGCTGAAGTGCAGGCAGCTTTCGGGGGTGTGTGTGCACACCAATAAGCCCACACCCGCCAACACGGCGCTTTCACCTTTCTCTTAAGCAAGTCGGGCACATTTGGACATGCCCGAGTGAGATGAAAATCAATAGATTACTCCTCTCTCTCTCTCTCTTTCTCCACGCTGTGTTTATACAGTCCCTGTCTCTCTCTCTGTGTGTGCGTGCGTGTGTGTGTGCACGCTTCCTCGCTTGCTCATACCCGTGCAAAGCGCCCCCCTCCCAATCAAAGGCATCTCAATGACCTACTTTACACTAAGCCCTTACCCCGAGGCTCACAAACCACAAGTTGCGCACTTCCCACAACCAGCACCAGAAGGTGTGAAGACGCTCACGTGTTGCCCCGATGCCAATCTTTCCAGAAATTGGGCCCGCTGATAAGGAGCGCCACTCTTGCCCACCGGGTCAGAACGAGAGGGCAGCCCTTCAGTTTCACCGCCCAAGGAACGAGGTCCAGAGCCTCCCCCTCCTCCCAAGGGGCCCTGAGCCCTGCTGTGACCACTACACCTCTCTCCATGCGAGTGGAGAATCCCGAACCCGGGTTTTGCCTTTCGGAGACTATCTCAGAGACCGAGCTCAGCCGGTGGGCTGGAGGGACAGGCTTAACCGGGAGAGACCCAACGGAGCCTCAACGGGACATTTATGCACTGGGGGGGATCAGGGGGGTGGAAGGGAGACCAAGACACGGAAGAGCCCTCCCCTTGGGGGGGGGGACACTTCAGTGGCCAGGCATGGCCACCATCCTTGCAAAACAAAACAAAAAAAGGGGGGGGAAAGGGCCCCAAACCAACCGGAGAGACGCTACAAGGAGCCGAAACTTCATGCCGTGGCAGCAGGTGCCCGAGCTTCTTGCCCCCACGGGGCCCCCAGCTCTCGGTCTATCTGTGTGCCCAGCCTGCCAATGACTCAGCACCACGCTTCCTCCCAGGCGCCACACCGCTGACGTTCGGCGGGCCAGGGGTCCCTGGGAAACCGAGGCGGCAGACGGGTGGGCAGCGCCCTCCCAGCCTGGCCCCAGCTAGGGCTTCTCCGCGGCCCCTGGCCCCTGCCTCCCGGGGAGGGCCCACCTTGGCATTTGGGGCTTTGGCCAAGACCCCAAAGGCAGGGGAGAGCAACGAGGAGGAGATTGAAGGCCGGGAGGCGAAGACGGTCGCAGGGTTTGGGTTTGGCCAGTCTGGAGAGGAGGAGGGGCGGGGGGGGGGGGGGGGGCACGATAGCAGCATTCCAGTGTATTTGAGGGAGGGGGCTCCACTAATTCTGCAAAGCCCCTGAAGGCAGGACAAGGAGCAACGGATGGGAACTGATCCAGGAGAGAAGCAACCCCGGAATAAAGGAGATAATTCCCTCACAGCGAGGAGGACAATTAACCAGTGGAACAGCTTGCCACTGTTTTTCTGTTTCTCAGAAAAGCTGTTTCTCAGAAAAGACTGGACAGCCCACGTGTCCAGAGTGGTACTGGGGATTGAGCAGGGGGCTGGACTAGAAGACCTCCAGAGGTCCCTTCCAGCTCCTGTTCTGATTGAAAAACCCACCTGGCTTAAAGTGCCCCACCGCTCGGGGGGGGCCCCCCCCCCCCCCCCCCCCCGATTCTTGCAAAAGTCTCTCTGGCGTTCCCATGCAATGAGCACACACACACACACACACACACACACACAGAGGAATGGAAAGCAGAGCTACGCCCATGACGCAGCCCGAAGTTACATAAGTCGGCTCCCTTGTCACAGAGGCGAGGATCTCTGTGGAGTCTGGCAGGCAGGCGGCCTGCCTCCTTGGGGGACGAGGAGAGAAGCGGCCACCATGAAGAGCCCAGGTGGGGAAGGGGTGTCGGTGGCTGCAGCTCTTCAGCCTCCCGCCCGGTGCAGGAAGGGACAACAAAGCAGCACAACAAAAATAGGAGGCTCTCGCCAACACACAACCCCCCAGCAGCAATCTTGTGTGTGTGTGTGTGTGTGTGTGTGTGCGCTTTGAAATGCACAATGGCTTCTCCCCCCCCCTTAAACTGGCCCTGTGGAAGGAAGGGCCCTCCCAAACTTCCCCTTGTTATGAAAGGCGCCTGGTCAGCAGGCATGGCCGCGGGTGGGGAGAGGGTGGAGAGAGCAAAGGACTATACACACGCGCGCACACACACACACACACACACACACGCACGTTCAATGCACCCCGGGCAGCCTCCAAAGCCTTGGAAGGGAGCCTGCGTCTCTCTAGAACAGAGGTCCCTAAACTTGTCAGGTTTAAGACTTGCGTGGACTCCAACTCCCAGAATTCCCCAGACAGCAACAACTTGTGGCCTCCAACTCCCAGAATTCCCCAGCCAGCAACACATTGCTGGCTGGAGAATTCTGGCCGTTGAAGTCCACACACAAGTCTTAAAGTGGCCAAGTTTGGGGACCTCTGTTCTAATACCAGAAATGAGCTGTTTGAGGAAAGAGATCGGATCCCAGGACATGGATCTCCTTGTTGAGCTGGGGGTTGGACTAGAAGACCTCCAGGGTCCCCTTCCAACTCTGACATTTCTCTCTCTCCCACAGCTTGGCCTCCTTCAACAGAGTCTCCCCCCCCCCCCAGGAAAAAGCCGAGGCCAGGCCAGGCCTGCAGTGCCAAACCAAAGCCGAATTCGAGAGATTAAGGAAGGGAGCTCCCCATCCATTGTGCCTTGTCTTGAACCCGGGTTTGTCTCAGAAACGTTTCTGCTGGAGCAGAGAGAGGTCTAAGCCAGGGATCTCCCACCTTGGCCCCTTTTAAGACCCGAGGACTTCAACTCCCAGAATTCCCCAGCCATAGGATCCTGTTGAAGTTGAAGTCCACCCGTCTTAAAGTGGCCGAGTTTGGGGACCCCTGTCCTAACTTCTGCAGGTGGCAACTCCGCCACCCATCTGCCCCTCCCTTCTCGCGTGGGATACAACAGGACAGCCTCCCCCCTCCCAAGTGCAGGGGTCGTTCTCTTAAATCGGGGTGGGGTGGGGTCTCCAAACTTGGCCCCTTGTGGACTTCAACTCCCAGAATTCCCCAGCCATAGGATCCTGGGAGTTGAAGGCCACAAGCCTTAAAAGTTGGCAAGATGGGAGATCCCTCTTTTTAAGGGCCACCCACCCTCCCTCCGAGTCGCCCGGGCACCCCCCAGCTTCTCCTGGCACCAATCCACCCCCGCTGCGGGCAAAGCAAGCTTGCAACCCAGACTGGGCGCCTGTGCCGTGGCAGGCCAGGCCTGGCTGTGAGGAAAGGGCCCCCCCCCCACACCCCCAAGCAAGATTTCTGATAAGCTTCTAGGAAACAGCCGCCTTTTGCCGCCCAGCAATCTGGCCAGGATGGGAAGCCAGGATGGTGTCTCTCTCTTTCAGATCTCAGCTTAATCCAAGGTTGTCCCAACTTTGGCCGCTTTACAAAAGTTGTGGGACTTCAACTCCCAGAATTCCCCAGCCCATGTTTGCTTTCCTGGCTGGGAAGAGGCTTCCGGGCAGCTTTGCTGGCTGGGGAATTCTGGGAAGTGAAGTCCCACATGTCTTAAAGCGGCCATAGTTGCCCCCCCCCCCACTTTTAACTCAAAAGGTTTGGGGGGAAAACAAACAAACAAAGCAAATAGCCACCGATTTGCAAGCCAGGAGAAAGCCCCATGGGCTTTGTGGTTGCTCCCAACAAGTCTTTGGAGTCCCCAAAGCATTGCAAGCCTGTGAGTTTGGGGCTGCCCCATCCTGATCAACAGCCCCCCACCCCAAAAGCAAATTCCTTTCCTTTCTCACTGATCCCTTTCCCTTCCTACTACCCCATTCCCCATTCCAAAAAAAAGGACCCAACCATTAAAACTATCCCAAGGAATAAAATAATCAACACCTCGCCCCATTTTGCATTCTCTCTCCCCCCCCTCAAAAGAGAGAGAGAGAGAGAGAGAGACCCCGGGCCTCCTCCTTGGAAGTCGGGAGCCTCCAGATGTGGGGCAGCTGTTTTTGGAGCCAAGCCTGCTCTCCCCCCCCCAACTCTCCCCAGTTGCAAGGCTTTCTCGCTTTGATGGGCTGGGGGGGGGGAGAATCTCCCAGCCCGGAGGGGGTCGCCCCGTTTCCCTCCCCTCCCCCCTCAATTCAGGCTGCTCCGCTCCCCAAAGGGCCGCCCGGGGGCGCTCCGAGGGATGCTCCCGCCGGGGACCCCCGAGGCTTCCAGCCTGCCGTCCCGAGGAGGAGAGGGGGGGTCCCCTGCGGAACCCCCTTCCCGGGTAGTAAAAGCGGGGGGTGGAGCGCAGGGAGAGCCCCCCCAAAAAAGATGCGCCCCCCTTTCCCTGCCCAGGTGGGCGGGGGGGCTTCTCCCAAAGAGACCCGGGACCGCCGAGCCCCCCCTCCGCCCCCCATTTCCAGGGCAGGAGGAGCCCCGCCCGCGAAAGCGAAAGCAGCCGCACGAGCGACCCACCTGCGCCAGAAGCAGCAGCGGCAGCAGCAGCGGCGGCGGCGGCGCCCCTCGGCCGCCCGGCCCCGGCTGCCCCCCCGCCGCCCAGCGCCGTCGGAGGAGCCCGGCCGGAGGAGGAGGAGGAGGAGGAGGCGCTTCGACGCCGACCCGGCCCGACGACGCCTCCCTGGCGGGCGAGAGGCGGAGGCGGAGGAGGCGCCTGGGCTCGCCTGGAAGGAGCGGACGGCCGGGCGAAGGAAGGAAGGAGCCGGCG
>NW_020717578.1:20149-39509 GCF_900518725.1 Notechis scutatus | reverse complement strand
ATTCCACGACCTGGGGCTGCGAAAACCTGGAACTTCCCCCCCCCCCCCAGCCTACCAATACCTGCCTGGGGAAAGACGCGGCCCTAAGCGAACGTGCGAAGCCTCGGGACGGATGCGGGCGGAGGAGGGTCAGGCCGGGGTCCTTGGAGGGGGGGAGGGGGCGGGAGGGGTAAAGCGGAGCAGGAGGCACAGGACTCGCACTCTCTTCCCGAAGCCAAAGCCACGCAGTCAGCGCCCTCTGCGGAGGGGGGGGGAGAGGGAGGATATCAAGCCGTGTCCTCTCCTCCCCCTCTTCCAAGGGAAGGGTCCTCAGCTTGGGAAGGCCAGGCTCCTGCAGGAGGGGGCTCCAACCTTGGCCACTGTTGAGTTTGGGGTCTTCAACTCCCAGAAATCTGGCTGTTTGGATTCCACAGGTCTTAAAGTTGCCAAGGTTGGAGCCCCCCCCCCCGCCCTACAGCCCGCTCCGTTGCAAAGGCCAAGCCCCCCTTGAAGCCATCAAAGACAGGGCCAACTTCATTTTTGCTGTTTGTCCAAGGAGCCAGAAAGTCATTTAAAAATAACCTAAAATGAGGGCAGCAGAGCCCGCTCTTCCAAAGCTCTTCGCCTTTCTTTTATTTTAATGGCACCGGGATGAAAATTAAGAGCTCTGTTTAACCCGGGAACCGGCCTTCGTAAGATGGGTCGCCTTAAACAAAGGCGCTGCCTGCATCTTCTGAAGGCAGGACGGAAGTCACATTTCTTGGTGTCCTCTTGTTCACGCGGTTGGCCTGATTGCTGGGCAGGTTAATGGCTCAGTTATTCACTGAATTCAATGAAGAAACTCTCAAAAACTCTGGCCAACCTTAATGCATTGGACAATTGCAGTTGGGTTTAAGGGGGGAAAAATCAGATTCTGGTTCCATATGCTGGATGAGACTAAATGGGACTTGGTTAAAACACGCAACACAACAGACACAGACACACACTCACACACACCAAAAAACCAACTGCAGGGAAATTGCTATCTGTCGCTTTGTTTTCTCTAGTCTTTATGGGGTCTTTTAAGCCAATCTTTCTCAATTTAGGCCAGTTTTAAGTATGGGAGGCTTACAATGCTCGTCAAGGCACACTCTGTCGTTTGATAAGCCTGCTTTGAAGGATTTTGCATACTCCTTTAAATATATATATATTCAAAAGAATATATATATATATTTAAAGGAGTATATATATTTAAAGGATATAAATTGCAAAATTATTAAATATATTAAACATACACAGTATATTGCAAATCTGCTCTTAATGCCTTTGGCCTTTTGCTCTTAAGTGTCCTTGCAAATGAATCCATGTGGCTCAAGCGCCATCTAGTGGCCGGATCGATAACTAGCTTGAGCCCATTCAAGGGCTAGTCTGTAACCTTGGCAACTTTAGGACTTGTGGACTTCAATTCCCAGAGTTCCTCAGCCAGCTGGCTGAGGAATTCTGGGAGTTGAAGTCCACAAGTCTTCAAGTGGCCAAGGTTGGAGAGCCCTGGTTTAGGGAGATGCTCCACCATCCAGGTCACATTTGTCCCAAAGGTGCTTTTTTTTTTTTTCCAAGAGGCAACTGGACTTCCTGGTTTTTCTTGGAAGACGTTTCACTTCTCATCCAAGAAGCTTCTTCGGCGCGAAAAAAGAACTGAACTGAGAACTGAAGAAGCTTCTCGGATGAGAAGCGAAACGCCTTCAAAGAACAGAAATTGTGTGAGCTTCATCCCTGGAGGCTTTCAAGAAGAGACTGGACTTTATAGTAAAGAAAAACAACATACTTACTTATACTTATACATGTATTAACAGCGGCTAGAATCGTATTTGCTCAAAACTGGAAAAGTGATGAGATACCGATAGAAGGAAAAATAATTAAAAAAATATTTGAATGTGCAGAAATGAATAGATTAACATTAGAAATTAAAGAAAAAGAATCTGGATATTACATGGTATGGGACTTGTTTTATCAATGGCTAGAAAATAAAATTAATTAAAAGGGATTAGACGTCATTGTAAAGCAATAAGAGAAACTAGTATAATAGATATACTGAATATTACTTATATATATGGGAACGTGATTATTATTATATGGTTATACTGTTAAGAAGAATATTATTAGTAATTGTTAAGCACATGAAATATGTACCTAATCGACACACGATTGAAATGGAATGGATTTATGGTATGTTAAAATAATAGTAATAATAATAATAATAATAATAATAATAATAATAATAATAATAATAATAATAATAATAATAATAATCTGGAAGAAGAAATTGGGACCGCCATGTGTCAGAAATGGTGTAGGTAGGGTCTCCTGCTTGGGCAGGGGGTTTGACTAGATGACCTTACAAGCTCCCTTCCACCTCTGTTAATCTCTTAAAAACCGGAAAGTCCAGGTGCCTCTTGGGAAGGGGAAAAAACAACCAACCAACCACCTTTGGGCCCACAGGTGAGCGCCTGCCGAGAGATTTCCGCGGAGGGCGTTTGAAAGGCGGCGGGCGAGGGAGAAGGGGACGCCAGCCAGGGGGCTCCGCGGCTTCTCCAAGCGGCCAGCCCGGGGCAGGGCAGGGAAGGGATATTTCCAGGCCTGCCTGGAAGGAACCGGAAGGCCGGGGGCGGCCAGAGGCGAAGCCAGCCCAGCCTCCCCCTTCCCAGCGCTGGAAGAGCCGGAGGAGGCGGCGCCCGGGACAAAGGGAAGCGGCGCGCGGGGCGCTGAAGCCGCCGGAGGAGCCCCCGCGGAGGCGGGCAGGTGAGTGCGGGGGGGGGGGATCCCGGTCCCTTTCCAGCCAGCCCCGCGGGGACTCCGGGGCGCCCAGCGGAGGGTCTGCTCAGCCCCGAAGCCCCCCTTGCAAAAGAAGAGGGCTGGGCTAGGAAGGCGCTCGACCCCGCGAGCCTTCCCCCAGCCCAGCGAGCCTTGGTCGGGGGAAGCGGCTGGGAGAGCCCCTCCGGAAGGTCCAGGCGTGGGGGTGGGATGATTTCTGCAGAAAAGACCCCCCCCCGCCCCCGTCTGCCCCCAGAGGGCAGCTCCATGCTGGGCACGGAAGGGAAGGGGAGGGGGAGGAGTTGAGGAGGGGCTCTGCTTTTGCCCACCGCCCCAGATTGGGGGGGGGGGGCAGCTGGTTCCCCCAGGTCTGGCCTTTCCAGGTCTCCCTCCTCTCTCGTTCCTCCTCGCAGTGATTTTTGTCCAGGTGCGGGAGAGGGATGCCAGTGGATACCCAAAGGCCACCTAGAAGTAGAATTAAGGGGACCCTCCCCCCCCCCCCGCCCACTCCTCTGAGCTGCCTTTGATTTTCTCCCATTTCCAGCCGCCGGACCCAACTCAGAACGTGGCCAAAGACATTGGGATGGAGAACTTGGGGTGCTGTGATATGACTTGCTAAAGGAAAGAGAGAAGTTGGAGAAAACCCCCATCCAGAGAGGCCCGTTATTTTCGCAGCAGGCACACCAAACAGGACGCCCTTCCTGGGGGGTGGGGGGTGTAAATTAGGCCGCAGAATTGCACACCTGGGGCCAGGTAGGTGACCACCGGGAAGGGAGGACCCCAAATTCAAGATTTTGGCCTCCTTCCCACGTCTCTCCCAGCAAAATTCTCTTTTGCAGCTGGTGCCTTTCCTGGTTCTTTCCAGCTGAGTTTTAAGAAGGAGAACTGGGACCCCCCTACACACACACCTCCTAGGAAGGCCAGTGGCAGCACCTTCTTTCCCTACCCCCCACCCCAAAAAACCATGGACTTCTGAGATTTGCAGGCGGAGGTGGGCTCTGCCAACCAGCTCTCACCTATCCTGGTTTGTTGCACCCCTTCTTCTGGATTGGCTCCACCACCACCGACCCACGTGACCCAATCGTGACTGCTGTGCCCACAATATTCTTCCACCGGGCCTTTCCTTGAGCAGTGCTGGGAACCAGATGGTGCCCAACAAACTCCCCGAAAACACAGGCGGCCACGGAAAGGCCACCTCCTTGCCAGATTTTGAAGGGTTGCCATCTTAGCTTGTTGGTGGGATACACGATCTCAGCCGCTGGGGCTTCAGAGGCAGGTACGGCGTTGGCAGCGTGTGTGTTTTCGGTCCTGCAGGCGCCTCGGTGCCAGGCACGTGTTGCAACTGTCAACCGGGTGGTTTCCTTCCAAACAATGAAGTTGGCAGCTGTTAACTTTGGAAGAGGATAAATGTGGGTGGCAAGGAGAATGACTCGGTTGGTTCCGTATGGGCAGGAGCGGTCAGACCTGATGAGCAACTCCGGCCGTGTTGATTTCCGTCGTCTGTCCGCTTCGTCCTTTTAAAATGGTCTGAAGAGGGGAACTAGCTGGCCAGGGAGCTCTGCTTTGCTTGCTTGTCAGATTTGATGGAGCCGCCGTTTCCCCTCTTGGTCCTGAGGACGTCACTGCCCTTAGATGGACCCAGGGCCCTGCATTTATTTATTTGCCTTTATTCCTCTTCAGGTGGCGGACATACTGTATAGAACTCTCCTTCCTCTTCCTGCATCGCCCTATGAGATGGGTTGGGCTGGCAGAGAGGGACTGGCCCAAAGTCACCCAGCCGGCTTTCGTGGCTAAGGCAGGACTAGAATTCACCGTCTCCCAGTCTCTAGGCCAGCACTACACCAAACAGGGCTGTGTGGTAAACTTCCTTGGCTTTGATAAATCCACCTTTGTGGAGGTTTATTTGATGACAAGGGAGAATCTGGGAGCTGGACTTCAACTCCCAGAATTCCCCAGCCAGCTGGCTGGGGAATTCTGGGAGTTGAAGTCCAGACACCTTAAACTGGCCATGGCAGAGAAACACTGCAATAGATGTCGCCATTTTGAGACTGGTAAGGCCCCAAGTGGCCCTTGGCATCCAAGATGGCTGCCGGGACCCACTCCTCTTTTCTCGCTTCTCCTTCCCAGGGACGCGCAACCATGAAGCTGAATGAAAGGAGCCTCTCCTTCTACGCCACCTGCGCCTCCCCGGCCGACCACGTCGGCTTCCTGCACAAGAAGGGCGAGCGGAACACGGCCTACCACCGGCGCTGGTTCGTGCTGAGGGGGAACATGCTCTTCTACTTTGAGGAGCGGGAGAGCCGAGAGCCCGTGGGCGTCATCGTTCTGGAGGGCTGCACGGTGGAGCTGTGCCAGGCCAGCGAGGAGTTCGCCTTCGCCATCCGGTTCGACGGCCCCAAGTCCCGCACCTACGTGCTGGCGGCTGAGAGCCAGCCCGCCCTGGAGCGCTGGGTCAAGGCGCTCTCCAGAGCCAGCTTCGACTACCTGCGCCTGGTGGTGAGAGAGCTGGAGAAGCAGCTGGAAGAGATGCAGGCGGCCGTCCCGGGCGCCCAGCCGGGCCCGAGACGGCAGCGGCTGCTGCATCGCAAAAACAAAACAGCTCCCAATTTGGAACTGGCTGCCCTGCCGCGGGAGAAGCCAGCCCTGCCCGTTGGCATCCCCGGGAAAGAGAACGGCTGTGCCTTATGGAATAACTCGGAGGCCTCGGCCAGCTGGTCTCCTGCTTGCAGAGAGGCAAACTCTTATGGCACAGCCAAGAGCTACGACGGAGGGCTCAAACCGCCACCGTTGCCCCCTCGTAGGCGGTCACTGCCGAGCAGCTCCGGTGGGCTGAGCTCAGACAGCCCACCGTCTCCGAGTGGCGTGTGTTTCTCCCAATTGCATGGTTGGTACGGCCAGGAGATCGTGGCGTTGCAGAAGGCCTGGCTGGAGGGCCAGAAGGGGAAGGAGAGCAGCCTTTGAAACCCCCCAGGGGTGGAGAGGCGCTTCCTGGAAAAACTGAACCGCCTGAGGCTCAGCCACTCTTGGAAAACCCAGCAAGGCCGTCTGGCAGATGAGACTCCGGGAAACTTTGGTCTGCCGATAGCCCCCTTCTGTGATTCATGGAAAAGTCATGGCCGGTGCCAGCTCACATTCCTCCAAACCCCCCACCCTCCTCGCCAGGCCAAACTTTCTAGTTCCTGGAGGCCTCCACCGTTAAGGGATCGCGACGAGATGTTGTTGGAAACCGGAAAAGGGTTTTCCTCTGGAAACACTCACAGCCCCAGGAAGCAAAGTAACCGAAGTGAGCCAGGAGCCTCTTTCGATCCCTGGACGCACAGAGGGTCGTTTCAAGTCGGTCCTCGGAGCAGAGAGGAGGACGACCGTTTGCAGAAGCCCCGGAGGACCGTGGAAGGGGTTGGGCTTGGCTCAACGGCTTCTCCAGGAAGACAGGTGCTCCTCCCCACCCAATTCAGTTGAAGGAGGAGGAGGAATTGTGGATGTGCAGTAAAAGGAATTGTGGGTGTGCAGTTCGAGATTCTTGTCCGTTAGAAGGGGGACGAGATCAGGTGAGATCTCAGAAGTCACGAAGGCCATAGGGGGGGCGGGGGGTCACCCTCTTGGAACTTAAACTCTCTCACAGGGTTGCTGGGGGGTTGGGAATCCAGTGAGGAGGTCCGTGTATACAATAAACGGGGTGTACTCTTACAATCAAGAAACGAAGGGACTGAAACACTTCGGCCGCCTCCTTCCAAAGGTGCAACACCATCTTCTCTTTGCCTAACTAACTAACCCTTGTAGGCATTTTCTTACCTGGAAGAGGAACCTCTTCGGCCGCCGCCGTTTATAATGGAGAGCTGCTTTCCCTGGAAAATTTGCTTAGTTTATTCGTTCTGCGGGACAGGAGTGGATAAAAGCAGCTGTTAACTCGGAGGCCCAAACCTTGAGCGCAATAAACGGGAGACATCAGGCCGAGGTGTTATAGAATTTCTGTATTTTCCTTTTTTAACGGCTCTTTACAGGACGTAATAGGCCTTTTTTTCAGTATTTAACAAACTCCGGTCAATCTTGTAGAAATTGTTTCAAAGTACAGTACAGGTGCCTAGAAAAAGGGGAACTGACGCACCTCGCCAGGTTCGAATACAACCGGTCTCTCTCAAGGGTGGAGAACTTAAGTGCTTCGTTAAAAAGAAGAACAGTCCTTTCCCATTAAAACTAATCTCGAGCCTTTGGTGAAGAAGAATCCCTGGATCCCACTCCACATTTTATTTGGATAGATAGAAGTTGAATTTGTTCAGGGGTTTCTAGGCAAATGACATTTCCAGGTTCTTTCGGCGGATAGACCAAACTGGGTGAAATAAGGAACATTAAATATATAAAAATACTTTCAGTTCTGATTTTAAAAATGCACATAATGGGAAGGCCAAACATATATATTTTTGGGGTGTGGGGGAGGTAACTGGTTTCTCTTTCCCTGTTTGTAAATTAGATTCAAAAGGGTTTTTATCGCATCTGTGGGAACAAATCAATGGCTGGGTGAAAAGCTTGAGGAGATCACTCCATTAAAAGCAGGAGAAGAAGACAGGGCCACCGTTAGGGTCTCTTCTCTTCAAATAATGAAAACATCTGGTGGGAGACTTCCATCGAAGGAAGAAACCTGCTAGGTCGAAGACAGTCCCATCAGCTCTTCACCTAGTTTGGAGATAAAAGTCAAGTGGATGGGAATTACTTAAATAATCCAGGACCAGCTTCCTCCCCAGACTGGCTATTTCCCTCCTTCCTTCCTTTCTGGCATGGAAGAGGGATCCAGAGAAGGCCTTGGGAAGCGGAGAAGAGGAGGAAGAGGGCCTGGATTTAATCTTCACCTTTTCTCCCAAGCTTTGAATTAACATGGGTGGGGTGGTGAATTCATACCATTATTATTAAATGTATTTGCTGCTACTCCAAGGGGAAAACATTTCTATTCTGTTTTACTGCTCCGGGTCAAAAAAACGTGTCAAAATATCTGCTTTCCTCCAGACCTGAAATGTTGAACTAAGCAGGCAGGGACTATTTTCATGCTTTTTTAAAAAAAAAAGTGTCGTAATTCTCTTTAAAGCAGGGGTGTCCAACCTTGGCCCCTTTAAGACTTGTGGACGTCAACTCCCAGAATTCCTCAGCCAGCTTGGAAGTTGAATTTCCACAAGTTTTAAAGTGGCCAAGGTTGGACGCCCCTGCTTGGAAGTCTTCTCTGGCAGAAACCAGAGTCGTAACAGATGGTTCCATTTAGCAAATGCACCTTTTTTTAAACTAAAGGATGCTTTGTAGGGGGGGGGGGGGAAAAAACCCCTTTCTGGATGGGATTGTAAAGGCGAGAAAGTCATTCTCTGGAATCGGGGTACCTCTTGTTCAACAAGGCCCTTGAAAACATATTTCCACACAATAGCATGCAACACCTCTCTCTTTTTTCTGTGTTGCCTCAAAAAGAAAGAAAGACAAAAAGGAAACATACCACTCAAACTAAATAGCAGACTCAAGAGGGCACCGCAGGTTCCAAATTTAGAGTCTTCATGGACTACAAGAGAAACGTTTCTTGACAGGTGGAGTAGAAGAAAGTATTACAGACAAACGCAGCGTCTGCCAATCAAGTTTAGTAACGTTTTGGTCAGTCTCATAGTGCTTCTTGATGGCTTGGATCAATGAGCCAAGGTTCCTATTTTTTAATTTATTTTAATTTTTTTTTTCTCTTTAATCTCATCCAGTGGCAAACTACAAGACTTTCAGTGGGCATTTAATGATACAACTGATACAGTTTATCTTTTAATATCAAAGCAGCTTGAGCTGTTAATAAATTCCAAAGTTTCCTTTTATTAAAATATCTAAAAGAGGTCTATAAATATTATTTTAATATTTTTTCCTTCTAAAAGTGTTCTCAGTTTGTTCCTGTGTGTCTGTTTTCACATTTAAAACCCCCAAAATTCGGTTTTAGGTTACCTTCGGAGCTAAGAAAGAGCAGCGATCTCTCGCGTTCGAGAAAGTGCAGCTGATTTTGTCTCTTCCTTAGACTTGATGAAATTAATAAAATATGTGTGTTTGTGTGTTTTTATATATATATATATATATATATATATATGTATGTATATATATATATATATATATATTTATAGATCTGGTTTTTTTTCTATACACTCTGCTAAGGACTCCCTGCTTTTTTGTCCACGTGTCCCGTGGAGTTTAGAACCTGGACAACGTTATTTAGGTATTCGGTTCTGATTATTTTCTTTTTTTCCGTTCAGCCCTTCAAAATTCCCACTCCAGAGTCTCCTCGCGATTGGCGGCTCTTTCCAGCCGGTGAATTATGCTGTTGAGGTTAGCCACTTTCTCGTTCCGCCGCTGGGTGTTCGTAGTCAGTTTGGCGCTGGGTGGCGCCGTGGTGCCTGTATCTGCGGCTGGGCTGGCACTCTGCCCTCTGGTGGCCGCCACGCTCACCGGCAAGGGGGAAATGGGAGCGGAGGAGGATGGGACAGGGGAGACGGACATGAGGAGTCCCGGTGAGGAGGCGGCGGATGGAGAGGTTAGAGAAACTTCCAGGCTGCAACGGGAGGACTCGGAGGCGGATTTGAAGCTGACGGGGTCCGAAGGAGACCTCTCGCAGCCTTCGGTCTCCACGGGGTTATGGAAACTGGAATAGTTGTGAGCCCCGGGCAGGTGTGTCTTGCTACGTAGGGTGCTGGCCCAGGTGAGGCTGGGAGGTTCGTGTGGGCCCACGCAGCCAGGCTCTTCTGGGTCTTCCGTGGGGCTGGATGCAGATACGGGCTCTAACTCGCCTTCTGGACAACAACAATCTCTACTGCTGACTCTGTCGCCTTTGTCACCAGCTTCCAGCTGCTCCTCCTTGATTTCCACCAGCGCTTTGCATTCTCCTTGGCACTCCACGTTTCTGAAGGTGGGCTTTTGCTCCTCCCCTTCTGAGTTGGGGCTCTGGGGCTGGGCCCCCTTGAGCAAAGGGCCGGCGGGGGTCACGCTCTGCTCTGCGTCTGTGTCGTCCTGGCTGCCTTCCATCAGCATCTCTCGGCGCATCCGAGACCTGCCGAGGAAAAAGGCCAGGGGTTCTTGCAACCACAGGAGACCCCCCCCCCCCCAAAAAAAACATCAACGAGAAAGACAGACACCAGGCTAACGTAGCTCAGGAGGTCGAGAGCTTCTTGAGTTGCCTCAACTCCTGGACTGGGTTTCCACAACACAATTAACCCCTCCAGTTAAAGACCAGTGGGCCACTTTCTTGCAACGTGGCAAGCTTGGTGTTTTGCTGGGTTGTCCCCCGATTCTGCATTTGAACCCAGAAAATGATTTCATTTAGTAGGCAGAAGTGGGTGATTGCATACAGAGCCATGATATGGATGTAGAAAAAAAATGTATTTTTTTCCCTGAAAGTTAGTGGGCTTTATCAAGAGCAGAAAAATCTGAGGGCGAGGCCAACATTGCAAATGCAAAAGCACAAAATTAATACTCGAGTAGCCTAGGTTTTGTGGTTGTGTTCACACCTAACCAGTATGTAGTGCTACCTTTCATCGGTCATGAACTATCTGACACAAAGGGAAGTCTGCTTGGTGCAAACCTTAAAGACCCAGGAAATCTGGATTCCCAGGCGAGAAGGGCTGCTTTCCAGAGGGCAAAGAATTGACACAGAGAGAGTTATAACAGCTCCTCCCTAGCACTTCCCAGAGTATATTTATAGTTCTACAACTAGTTGCTTTAGTCTGGCAAGATTCTGTCTAAAGGTGAAGAAGAAGAAGAAAGGAAACTAAAGTAACTCCATGTGCCGTTCTTGGGGTCTGACACAGGAGAGGTGGCACAAGGTGGGGTTGACCTGCTGTTTACCTGTAATTGTGGAACCAATTAATCACCGTGTTGGTCTTGAGGTTGAGCTGGAAGGAGAGCAGCTCGATCGTCTGCTGGGAGGGGTACGGTTCCAGCTGGTAGGCCCTCTTCAGGGTCTCCTTCTCCTCCGGAGCCAAGACCACCCTTGGCTTCTTGATTTGTAGGAGGCTGAGGTCTTGCAGCTGAAGGCTGGGACTGGGACACTCGGAACGAGGGTGGGGGGACTCGCTGTCGGAGCCACCACTGATCAGCCCGTAACGACGTTTCAGATACGCTGCAGACGGGAGAAAATCAGAGGAAGCCTTGGGGTTGTTTTTTTTTGGGGGGGGGGGGGGTAGGGGGAGTCACATCTTCATTTTTCTAAATCCCAATCAGGCCATGGGTTTTGAGAAGTTGCCACGGATCCCCGACTTCCGACGACAATTTGAGCCCAAATTTTCTATTGTTAAGTGAAACATTTGTTAAGTGAATTTTGCCCTGTTTTACAATCTTTCTTGCCACGGTTGTTAAGTGAATCTGGATTCCCCATGGATGTTGCTCGTCGCAAAAGAGGATCATGTGATCGTCATAAATACGAGCCCGTTGCCAAGCATCTGAATTTCGATCATGTGACCATGGACTTACATGCAAAAAAACCGGTCATAAATCACTTTTTTCAGTGCCGTTGTAACTTTGGTCACTCAATGAACTGTTGTAAGTCGAGAACCAGCTATAATCAGTAGCTGCTCACGGGAAAACAAGGGAGGGAAGAACAGATCACAGCCTAGTCTGCTGGCCAGCAACCGAGTGCCAGAATGAGTCCGAAATTAACCCTGGAAGGATGTGAGCTCCCTTGCAGACCCATCATCACAAAAAAGTCACAAGGGCCGGTAGCCATTTTATTTAGCCTTTTTATATATTCCTTTTCTTCCTTTCTCTTTGCTGATTATGGGGGGAAGGGTTTCGAGCTTGCCACATTCCTAAGCGGGGAGGAGTGGAGATAGTCAGAGTTGTTTAGGCTAGGTGGTTCTTCTTCCCGTGGGAACGAAAACTGACCCTGCTGAGACCTGGAGGTGGAGACTGATGACACCAGGCAAACGTGGATTTGCCTCTGTTGGGGAATGGGACTTTTAGAGGTTGTTTCTAATCCCGGGTTGAGTCAGATCCGGAATTACAACAGACTTTGCCAATTTGATGCTATTGTAAATAAAAGAAATTATTATGGAAGATGGACTTTGTTCTTTTTTCTTTTTTGAATGGATTTCATCACTTGGAAACCTGACATTATTCCTATGTCAGCAGCATCCTTTTTTGGGCAAGCAAGAAGGAAGTTGTTGACACAACCTTGTGCTCTTGAACCCTTCCCTTAAACAACTTAAAAGGAGGGCTCTCCAACCTTGGCCACTTTAAGACTTGTGGACTTCAACTCCCAGAGATCCTCAGCCAGCAAAGTCCAAAGTCTTAAAGTGGCCAAGGTTGGAGAGCCCTGACTTAAAGGATATCATCTTAAAAGAAATTTATGGTGGGTCTTGTTCCGCCAACTTGGGCATAGTATCTCCAGAGGAGATCTGAAGCTCACCCAACGCCCGGCTTCTGCACCCAACCCCTCTCCCTTTGCCACTGCAAGCCCGGCGGGTGAGGAACGAGGACTCCTCACCTTTCTTTTCCAGCTTTTTCATGTCCCGGAGTTTGTCAATGTTGTGAGGATCGTTCAGCCAGAGCTGCATGCGGACAAACGGTTCCCTTCCCTTAAGGCTGAGTTTATGCCAAGGCTTGGGCCTGGAAAGGAGGTCTGAGACGGAGCCCTGCGTCAGGCCCAGGATGCTCTCCCCGAAAAGGCGCTGACCTAAGCAGGGAGACAAATTGGAAAATGGAGGCTGCAGTTGAGGGGCCAGGATAAAGTCACCATTTTCAGCAGGAAAGGCCCTTTGGGGGTCATATTTTGTTTCTTTTAACTTTACACACACAGCTGTTGCCACGGGTTCTTTCATCCAGGGAGTACCAGAAAATGTTTTCTCCCTCTTCCAAAGGATTGGGGAGAAGCAGACGCGAGTTTGTCCCGGAGGAGTTAAAATTTTACTCGGCGGCGCTAATTCCAGCTGATAAGGAGAAGAAATTCTGCAATCAGCCTCCACCCACAATGGTGCGATCTCAATTTAAGCTTCCAGTTTATTGCCTGTTTCTCTGGAATGATAGCACCTTCTCAGTCCCTGACCTAATTCCCATCTTAATCCGTCTGGGAACATGCTACAGAAATACAAATACGATTAGCCATATCCCTGGAATGGAGAAACCCCTCAAGAGCTTTTAGTACGTCCTCGATGCTGGACCCCAACGTGTGTTCTAATTAGACGGCCTCCTTCTGCCCAACCCTTTTTAATTTAGTTATCTCCACCCTACTGAATTGGCAGAGGAGAAGCAAAATATGCATTGCTCAGATTAAAGCCAATGGCTATGAAGTCCTCAATCCTTGAAATTTCTGGACAGGAGAATATCTGAGCAAGTTCTTGGTGGGAACTTCTTCTTGGCCTCCGTCCTAGACCAAGACCCCACCCAAGACCCCTGGGAACAGGGCCACCCGTGGCTTCATACCAAGGTTGTTGTCGGTCAAGACTTCCTTGACCTTCTTGGTGATGCAGTAGGTGTCCAACTCAGGGGACATGGCCACGATCTCCTGGATGCCAACAGAGTTGTGGTTGGGGCACAACTTGCTACCCAGCAAGGAGGCGGCTTTGCTTTCCGGCTGCTGGTTTTCTTTGCTGCTTTCCAGGGCAAGACTCGGGGGCTCTGGGGGGCTTTCCTCTTGCTCAGAAGGACTGGCTGGTGGGGAAGGAGAAGACGGAGACCCTCTGGGGCTGGCTGTGAATGGGGAAAAGAAGGAAGGGAAGAGATCAAATGCAAACGATTATTTTCCAATAAGTTCCAGGACTGGAGAAGACCTCCAAGGCCTTGTGAGGGCATCTTCATAGCACCATAACTGATTTAAATAGCTAAAAGGCACTGCAGAAGAACAATAAATAAGGGTGGCCAAAGGTTATGGGTGTCAGGATTCCAGCAATCGCTCTAATTAAATCATGATTCTCGAGCCAAACTTCAAAAAACTTCAAAAGATTTATTAGAGGCGACATACTGGCACTGCCCTATATAAAGCCAACTCTGACTTATGTAATTTACAGTCCCCTGTGACCCTGTTCCCGCCTCCCCTCTGGGTGTCTCATAAACCAGATTCTCCAATTGAGCACCTTCACGGCCTGGGTGTCATCATTCACGTTCTCCAATTAAATACATTCATGGGCAAAAGCTCTGGTAGTTTAGTTACAGTCTTTTAAAGAGAAGAGTTGGAATGTACTTTCGATTTCAGCTGCTCTTTCAGATTTCCTCCCCCCCCCTTTTTTTTAATGGCAACTACTAAAACAGGCATAGGAATGTTTCACGAGTGGACAACGGGGTTGCTTTGGCTGCCCAGGATAAGCATGAAGTGAGAGCCAAGGATGGAGGTGCCCACCTTGAGGAAGGCTGGCCTGCTGGCTGATGTTTTGGCCCAGCTGGTCGGAGAGCCAGAGCTGCATCCGGATAAAGGGTTCCCGTCCCTTCTGGGTGAGCTTGCTCCACGGTTTGGGCCTGGACAACATGTCGCTCACGCTGCCTTGCGACAACCCCAGCACCTGAAGGAGAGGGGAGGGTGTTGACATCTCGATTCGGCTTGATAAAGCCGAGAGGCCAGGCAGAAAGAATGCAAAAAACAATCTAACACTCAAGGGGGAAAAACGCAAGAGAATGGGAGGCGTGTAGGAAGGAAGGCCTGAGCTCCAACCCGCTGTCGAAACAAGGGAGGGATCTCAACAGCTTCCCGAAGGCCAGAAGATAAGGGCCCGTTTGAGCCACGTGCAGAGCTCAGCATTCAAAGTCTTCAGGAAAAAAAAAATCTCCCTCAAGGAAAAAGATAAAATTCAGCCAAGGCAATAAATGGATTCTAATCAAGCAGCTGTCCGGGCTTGCTGGGAATCAGGGCCAGTCTAGGAAAAATAATGTAGGAATCAGAGCCTTCGCGTCACCAGCAAGAGCATTTTCATTTTATTTCCAATTTCTCCGTAGCTTGCCTTCCCTCGTATCTCTCTCACACATTTTGTCTGCCTTGTACTCCCTCAACACTACACATGCTCCCCCAGCCTCTCTACACTGGGCTGCTCCTGGATAGCACAACTCCTCGGGATAATTGTGCGGCTCCTGCCTTTGAGGTTGGAAATGGGATCTAATGGGATCTCACAACTTGGAAGGGGATTTCCAAGGGGACCAGGGGGACGGTCTGTGTCAAAGGCCATTAATCACCACCATGGCTGGGGAGAGAGCTCAGGCTTCCAAAAATGTCAGCTGCAGGAGAACATCGGCACGTCTCCACCTTCTACTGCAGTTTGGCCACTCTGGGGAACAAGTGGACCAGACCAAGAGGAGGTCTGGTTTGCTCCAGCACAAGCGATATTTAAAAAAAACAACAAAAAAACAAGGAACGCCCTACCAATCATTTTTCTTTCCTTGGCAGTTTTTCCCCTTGCTAAGAAAGAGTGAAAGGTGAGGAGATCTTATCTAGCCCATCTCTGCATGATCACAACCTTGTCCTGCTGACCTCCCTTCTCAAGCCAGCCAACCCGGCTTCCTCGCGACTGACGATTGAGCTACCTTCTCCCCAAAGATGCGTTGGCAGATCCCGTTCTTCGCCAACTTCTCCTTGACTTGCCGTGTGAGTTCCAAGGTGTCCACCTCCTTGTACATGTACATCTCGTACTGCTCTGGGGTCAACGGGGGGACGGTGGGCTTGAGAGTCCTCGGCACGTAGGACGGGTAGTAAGACAAGCGCCCGTTTCCTTGGGCATCTGAACCCACCGCTTCTGACTTGACTTCTAGCCCCCGATGGGGTTCGTCTTCCAAGGTGGGCAAGTCTTCCTCGTTCGGGCCAGAGTCCCCCAGTTCCCCACGTGGCCACGCTCGTCCGTTGGCCATGCTGGAGTAGCTGGACGAGGAAGAGAGGGAGGGGGACACCGAGGTGAAAGGCCGGTTGAGGAGGTTCCTGTCGGACGCCCAGTGCTGGTCAAAATAGGAGCCGGCGTCCCCAATCTCTGACTTGACTTTGCGGATGATGTTCTGCACGAAGGCGGCAGGGGAGAGCACCGTCAGAGGGGCCTGGGTCACACTGCTGCTGCCGCCGCTGCCGCCCAGCCCACTCCCTTCTTCCTGCTTGATGTAGGCACGGACGATGTTCTGGCTGAAGGTGGACAGAGGGGAGGGCTCCGCAGGGGGCGTGGAGATGGGTTGGCCGGGGCTGCCGGATTCTATCTCAAGCAAGGCCTGTTGCTGAGCTTGCATCTCACGGCGGGCCTGTTCCAGGATGTTCTTGATGGCGTCTTCGGAGCTGCTGGTGCTGATGCCGTTGGGGGCCGCCTGGGGCGCGGAGGTGCTCTTGGCCTCCCCTATGGAGCAGGGCAAAAGAGAGAAGAACATGGGATGGAGTCCCACCAAGCCATCGTGAACCCAAACCAGGAGGAGCTGCTCTGTGTCGTCTGCTGCACAGGGAGCAACATGGAGACTTAGGACGGGCCATGGGACGCTTGGGGTCAAATAGGACCCTTTTCTCCCCCCACCCGCCTCCAGACCATTCTGCTCCTGGGTCTCTTGCAACCCAACTTCAGATCCCGCGGACAATCTTTTCAGGCTTCAAAACATCGGGCAGAATCCACCCTTTCTGAAGCAGCCCAGACCCCCGACTTCAATCGTCTCGTGATGCAATTGACCTTTTCACATCATTTCAGTCAATGGAAATCATTGGCGAATGGATGCCGATGACGTAGGGATGTCAATTACGCAAATGGAGTAAAAAGCTGTCAATTACGTCAATTTGCATTTAAGAGAATTTTGACTGGGAGGGGAAACCTTCCCTTGAGCGCTTGCGTGCACACACAGACACACACAGACACACAGACACACAGGCGCGCACACACACAAACTTTTATTTGAGGTTTTATGGCCCTCCTCTGCTTGGACACAGAACGATTTCCTTGGCTTAAGGACAAGCCAGGACAGGTTGCGGAATTCCTACCTAAAAGGAACCGGCAGAGGGCAGCAGATGACACTTTAATTCCAAGGAAACAGAGGGAGTTATTGCCATGTTTAGAATATTTAAAGGTTGCCCCTGACTTCATTGAGATGGAGAGAAGAAATGAGGATTTATTGAAGGAAGGATTTAAAAATGCATCCGATTAGGGCCACTACTACACAAGGGCCAAAGTTAAGAAGAACTTAAAGCAACCAAGTCTCACCTTCCTATCTGGGTGATGGCCTCTTATTTTTCAATTTCAGAGGGCCAAAATGCACCCCCAAAGGCCTCTA
This sequence comes from Notechis scutatus, assembly GCF_900518725.1. The sequence continues at coordinate 22,541 of NW_020717578.1, read as the reverse complement.
CCATCCCCACGGGCCCCTTACCTCCTTTCTGGGACTCAATCTCTTTCTTGGCCTGCTCCAAGATACTCTTGATGGCGTCGTCTGAACCGGTTTCTGGAGTCCTAATCCTCGGCGTAATGCTTCCTGATCAAATAGACAGAAGAGCGGAGACCGTCATTGGATCTGGAGTAGCTGTACTCGCCTAAAGTCAAGGAATCACCTACAGACACTCGTGATCCTCTTTTTCCTTCAGAAGGTCCTGTCTGAAGAAACATCTCTTGTGGTTAGGGAGGGAATCTGGGTCTCGGGTTGAGGAATGGGAGACAGCAGGAAAGGAAAAAAAACTAATAATCCCGGAACAATTCTTATCTTTCACTAAGAATCTGCTACAAAGACTGACGCCCAGATCATACTTGGGGCAGAACCTTGGTCCATCTCCTTCTGTAGAACCTCTGGTGGCTCTCCAGGGCTTCAGATAGGATGCAGTTGCAACAGTGGTCCACATGCCATGGAGGCCACCTAGGAAATAATCTCCTTAAAGCTTCAAACTCTCCCATAAATGATAAATACTATAACAGAATCCTTGCAAACATAGACCTCTCTCCTTGGAGAAAGCAACGTTTGGTTGCTACCATGGTGAGACCCTGACAGACAGACCGACAATCTGACAGACAGATTGGTGGGTCTAAGATACAAAAGGTGGCCTCCCTGAGACCGAAGAGATTCCCAGCCCTCTCTGAAATGCCAGGGCTGGCCGTGGGAGATTCTGCAGGCCAAGTTGGACTTGTTGAGTTGCAACCTTCCCCCAGAAACGGAAGCCATTCCGGTTCTGAATTGTGTGGTGGGACTGGTCTGGAGGTCTTGAAAACTGGAGCTGTGAACGATGTCCTGTTGGCAGCTCCAATGGGTTGACTCGAACTCCCAATCAAGCTTCTCAAAGGACACGTTTGGTTGGGCCAACCTCCCAGATTTGCTGTGTGCATTTCGTGGGGCTCCAAAATCGAGCTGTATCCTACTTCAAGTCGATTAGTGGGTAGCAGTATTATCTTAATTAAAACTCAATTTGCAGAGGAGCCAGTTGTATCACATCTTTGAGCCTGGCTCAGTTTTGATCATACGATTGTTCTTGAGCCCACAGAATACACGCGGCCTTGAAGAGATCCAGGCCAGGCCACAAGGAGCTCACTCCGAAGCATCCGCAAGGAGGAGGGAAAAGACCAAGACCGCGGGTGACTTACCTCAACTGGTTGGTCTTTGCTTAAGAAACCACAGAGAAGTTGGGAAGGGAGGGAGAAGTTTGAGTTCAAAGCAGGAAGAAGAAGAGGAGGAGGAGGAGGATGTGACATCCAGCACCCCACCCAGGTTCCCCGCCGTGAACCACTCACCTCTCTGGCGCACCTGAATCGTTCTCAGCGCTAGGACGTTCTGCTCGTCCGAGAGGAACTGCTTCATCTTGATGAAGGGCTCTTTCCCTTTGACGGTCAGCTTGCGCCAAGGCTTGGGCCGGGCCAGGATCTCGCTGACCGAGCCCTGCGAGAGGCCCAGGACGTAATGTCCGAAGACGCGTTGGCCGATGTTGTGCTTCAGCAGCTGTTCCTTCACCTGGAAAGCAATCTCGGCCGTGTCCAGTTGCTCCTCGTCGGCTGAGCTGGGATTGCTGCCTTCCGACTGGTCACTCGGGGGGCTCCCGTCGTTGGGGTTCGCGGGCAGCACCAGCCCTTTGGCGGCGTAGAAGGCGGAGGGGAAGCTGCCCGCGTTGCTGTTCTCGCTCTTGTAACCTGGGGGCCCCATCTGTGTGGGGAGAGAGGAAAGTCACGCTGGGGGTTCGCCAACACCCTGGCCCCGAAGACCCAGCTGCCAGTCCCCAGTACCTCTGGAGCCACCGTGGGGGCCAGCAGGGGCTGGAGGAGCGGAGGGGAGGTGGAGTCTTCCCTGGGCGGGGGCAGGAGCTGCTGGGGGGATGGGTAAGGTTGCTCGGGGCCCATGGAGTCCTTCACCGACTCGTCTTCCGAGGGATCCTCCTCTAGAGACCAAAGAGAGAGGAACACACACACGCACCAACTATAGCTTCCCTGGACCATGCCCGCTGGGGAGGATGGGATCTGGAGATCCAGGGGACAGCCTGGGAACATCGGACAGCCTGGGAAAGCCAGAGGAAGGAAGTGGACCCCTCTCAGATGCTCACCCATGATTTTTCCAAGGAAGAAACCATTGTTCGTTTATGGAAGGCATTTTTATGGCTCCTTTAGCCAATTGGAATGATTTATGGAAGAGGAATAAGCGGATAGAGTGGTGGATAATCCCCCGGGAGTGTTGGGAGTTGAAGTCCAACACATATCTTGGAAAGTCTCCTAGGATTTAGATTTAGTGTTTCTCCACGTTGGCAACCTGAAAATCTGTGGACTTCAACATG
>NW_020717578.1:0-15149 GCF_900518725.1 Notechis scutatus | reverse complement strand
AGCTATGTTGGAAGATATAAAGCAGGGAAGGGCGTTCCCTTGTGGCCTGCCACTCGTCTTCTCCATCCACCCCAAATCTCACGTGCAAAGCTTGGGTCACTTCTGCAGGCCGTCCCAAGCACTGAGAGAGAAACACATCCATCTACCCCAGGGGTCCCCAACCTTACCAGCTTGGTGGCCTGGCATGGCACAGGGGCGTGTGGGGTGTGCGAGTGGCCGGTGCGCACACCCAGCTCCCTTTGTGCTTGTGCGAATGGAGCTTTGCACGCGGTTGGAGAGTGCTTGAGAGCCGAGAGCACTTGTGCACAAGGCTCCATTCGTGCAAATGGAGCTTTGCACACGAGGGGAGCTTGCCCACCCCACAGGCACGGCTGGCCAAGAGCTCCTACAGAGAGACGGACCGTCGATATAACCCAAGGAAAGGCGGACTCCTACCTCAGTTCTGTCTTGATCTCTTCGTAGTCCGATTGAGCATGAAGTTTTTCTTCCAACTTCTAAAGGACACACAAGCACAAAGAGAGAGACACAAAGACAGAGAAACATTTAAAAATCCCGATTCAAAGGCAAAAGTTTGCGGCCTGAAACAAATCTCAAAGACGAAAAGAAAGGCACGTCTTTCTTCCACCTTTTGCTTAGCCCAGCTCAAAAATTATTAAAATGTTGCGTGTGTTATAGACCAGGGGTCTCCAACCTTGGCAACTTTAAAACTGGTGGACTTCAACTTCAGCAAAGCTGGCTGAGGAACTCTGGGAGTTGAAGCCCACCAGTCTTAAAGTCGCCAAGGTTGGAGACCCCTGTTATAGACAGTGACAACTATTCACAACACCCTGCATTCACCTTTCACTAAAGTGATGGGACAAAGTAGGTAATGGGTGCTTTGGCCAAGATTAAAACAGATGGGAAACCCTTCCATCCCATTTTAATCCTTGGAAAATTTATCCGACTCCCTTCACTTTTAACCTTAGGGAGGTGGAAGAGGAAGGATTCAATTTAATTCCACCCCCACCCCCGATTCTTGGGGAAATGCCACGGAAACGATACCCACTTCGATGGCCTCGCTTTTGGCTGCCAACTGCCGTTCCAGGTCTGCAATTTGATTGGCTGAAGAATCTTCTATTTCTTGCATGGAGTTTTGCAGGTGTTGAATTTCCTTGAGAAGTCGAAGAATTTCCCGATCCTTGGCGGCCAAGGCGGCCTCTAGCCGTGGACCCGGGCACAAAGAATAATTCACTTTGTCCTGCAGAAAGAAGGCATCTCAAAGGAAGGATCTACTCATTCTGAGGATTTCTCTGGCTGGAAAGAACAAGGACTACATCCTGGTTTGTTTTCCCTCTTGGGTCAATTCCAGGCAGACTGTTTCATGCATCATTGTGAAAGACACATGTCTGCACACCAAAACAAATCAGCTTGAGGTCTTCGCTTCTGGCTAAACCCTCACTAGAATCATCCCTATCTTCACAGGATGCTTTCTCAGCAAGCAGGAGAGCAAACTGGAGACTTCATATCAGCTGCTCCTCTTCTAAAAGTGAAGGTAGACACAGGACGCTAGCAGCAAATGGGCCAGACCCCCTAGCTTAAGACTTGGAAGCCAACACCCAAACTAAATTGTTCCTCAGCATTAGATTAGCCTGGTCTGCAACCCAGACTTCGCAGAATGAGGAGGAGTCTGGAAATGGAAGATTTGTGCTTCTGGAAATTCCCCTGGGAGCCCGCTTTCCCCATTTGACTGACGATGAGGATCCCCTTCTGGTCCTCACCCCACTTGGTCCTTGGGGAGAACAGCAAGCCAAGCGAAGGGAGCTGTTTACAGTGGCAAGCTGTTCCCGCAGGCTCTCCACCTCCCTCTGGGCAGCCTCAGCTCTCTGGAAAAGAGGAGAATCAGAACCATCAGAACTTCGGAGGGGAACCAACCCTCCATTTCCTGAGACCTTCAAGTCATTTTCATTGACAAGCCAAAAGGCCTTCAGCCCACGGCCGCCTATCGCTCACCTGGTTGGCTTTTTCGAGATTTGTCATGATCATGGCCACTTCATCTGTCCTAGGGCAAGAAGACAAGAGTTACGGTTGACCTCCAGAGCATCTACAAGGGCAACTAGGAGTAGATGCCCCCGTTAAGGGGCAAAGAAGCATGAACCAAGCCAAAGCGGCCCTCAGATTGTCATGGGAAAAGCAAACATCCAGAGATTTTGACCTGCCCTAGTTTAAGTCTCCAACGAATCTGGCTACTCGGTGACTTAAGTGTTAGATAGTGGGGTGGTGGGAAGTGCATGAACCTCAAAAGGGTCTTTTTCTCCTTTCACCTTGAAAAGGGATGGAAAGCAGCAGCGAAATGCCTGTCCACCCCACTTCTCTTTCCATGCCTCCGGTTTTGATCAAAGGCAATGATATTTCACACCAGGTGCCAGGAGGGTGCACACGAGAGGATCAAAGCCCATCTGGTTCATTATGATACGATTAAGAGTTCTTAGCACCGTCACATATGAGAGAAGAGAACAGTGGGGAATTGTAGTCATGACAGAGCATCAGTGAGGATGCTGGAAATATTTGGAAGCAGGGAGGAAAGAAACCAAGCACATACGCAACATTTCTTCTACAATTTCTTAAGCCTCTCTTCATTTGTGAAGCCCTTTTCAAATGTTCATCTAAATGTTCTCCTATTTTGACACCAGGCAACCCTCACAACCTGATTGGGAGACATAAGCTATAAGGACAAGCCAACTCTAACTGGACAGAACAAACGGACAAACCAACTTACTTGGAAGCTGCCTGTTCGTCATATTTACATCGCAACTCAACCAGTTCCGTCTGGGTAGCCTTTAGTGCTGGCCAGCAATGGGGAGAACACAAAAACAGAGCGTAAGACATGTACGTCCAGTGGATTGTACTTAAAGAATGCTACTCGGGGCTAGTAAATATTCCGCCATCAACTGGATAATAGGATAATTAGGGGGGGAAAGGAGATATTCGTACACTTGTTGGCTCCACCGGTTGACCTCTTTCTCAACCCAGAGACTTAAAATTGAGCAGAAGTTCTGCCAATGATCCTGGCATTTGCCATGTAGCATCCTGGTTTGCGTTGCTCCCTTTTAAGATGGTGGTTTGAGAGAGATTGTGACACTTATTCAAGTCAGTTTGAATAATTAATTCTCTTTCAGGCTGACTCAACCTGGCTGAGCCAAATGCTAATTTCAGGTAAGGGCTGGATGTCATTAAAAAGGGAAAGGTTGGAGAGACTGAGGGAAAAAGAGAGTTTGGCGATGATCGCTCCAATGTCTGAGAGAAAACAGCAGACATCAGAGAAGGGAAGAAAATTGGACTCAGCTCTTAAAAGCAGCTTTTTCTTAAGAGCTAAATGGAGCAAACAGAAGGTGCCATGCTGAGCTTCACAAATGCCTGAGCCCACCAAGAATTAGCATGGCCCAGGAGGAAGCCACGGGAAATGCTCCTGCCATCTTCAACTGGGTCTCCATCGATCTTTAAAAGTACCTGAATGCAGGACTTTGATCTTCTCTTCTGCTTCGCCCAGCCGGCTGGCCAACGTGAACTGCGCTTCTTGAAGGCCCCTAAGACAAGGGATGTATCTCCTTGAGTTGACATGGCCCCCACATCAAAGCCCAGAAGAAAGCAACCTTCTGCAGCCTGAGGTCCATCCCCTTGGAGTCAACCTCTCCATTGGCTTCAATTATTTGACGGAGGAAGCCGTCGCTGGTTTTGCAGAACATCTAGAGAACATCTTCGATTTGAAGGAATTAAAAGGAGAGGGGCTGTCCAAAGTGCCCAACGTTGACCGATTTTGATTCATGGGTTTTATTATTTATTAGTATATGATCAGGTCTCCATTGAGTCTCATGAATTTGTAGAGGAATGGTTTTCCAAGATCTTTGGAGCTCACTGAGGAAGAACGGGGGCTTTTTACATACAATTGGTCTTTCCTTCTAAATCCTCAGGCACCATAAATGTTGATGCAAGGAAGACCATGGAGCTGAAAAGCAACCTTTCTAGATCTTGGCGGAAGAAGGGGAAGGCGGAGCCTAAAATTTCAGGGAAGGCTGGACTTAACCACCTCCTGTCCTTATATTTTGTGATATGTTTTCCTTTGAGGGGAGCAGCTCTCCCGTCCACCTTCCCATCCTCACCTCCCATACTCACGTACTTTTGCTTCTCAACCTCATTCCTCTGCAACAACGCGTCGGTCAGCAAGGCTTTGCTGTTCAGCCCAGCAAGCTTGGCCTCCGAAGCTGCCAGTCCACCGGTGAGGGTTCCATCTTTTTGCTCTGTGGGGGGAAGGGAAATCTACGTCAGCAACGGGATCGGTCTCAGCTAGATGTCCTTGCTGTCTGCCTCCTTTAGATCATTTCAGCTGTGGGGACCAACCACCGTGGATCCATGAGGCTGACCGAATGCAAAAACTCCTCTGTGCACTTCCAAGAGCAGCCTTGAAGCCCTAATGGACCCTGACTTGGCTCTGGTGGGTTTTTTCCTCGGAACCTTTCCCTGTGCTGAGGCAACAGGGAAGTTACTACTCCTTTACTTTAGGCTGCCAGTGGAAGAAGCAGGATCACTTTGGGTACCTTTGGGGAACAGCAGCTCCTTCTTCCAGGGCCTGTTCAGCTCCTTCAGTGGGGGTTTCTCGGGGCCAAGGCAGTGGAGGGGCTGGTGCCGCCCTTCGAGGGTGGGCAGAGGGTCCGCTGGAGGGGAGAGGAGAAAGGCAGAGGTGACCTTGGAGGCCCTTCACCTCCCATGGGCCTTCCCAAGAAGATAGGCAAGCAGGCAGGCAGGCAGGCAGAGAGAAAGAAAGAAAGATAGGTAGGTAGGTAGGTAGATGATAGATAGATAGATAGATAGATAGATAGATAGATAGATAGATGATAGGCAAGCAGGCAGGCAGGCAGAGAGAAAGAAAGAAAGATAGGTAGGTAGGTAGGTAGGTAGATTAGGTAGGTAGGTAGGTAGATGATAGATAGATAGATAGATAGATAGATAGATAGATAGATAGATAGATAGATAGATAGATAGATAGATAGATAGACAGACAGACAGACAGACAAGCAGGCAGGCAGGCAGGCAGGCAGGCAGAGAGAAAGAAAGAAAGAAAGATAGGTAGTTAGGTAGATGATAGATAGATAGATAGATAGATAGATAGATATAGATGATAGATAGATAGATAGATAGATAGATAGATAGATAAGAGAGGGCAGATGATGAGAAAGAGAGAGAAAATAGATGATTTGATATGATTGATGAAAGAAAGAGAGAGGGAAGGAGGGATGGAGAGAGGGAGAGAGAGAAGCCCTCCAAAAGGATTTTAAGCTCCCTCCATAGAAAACGTACATGCATTATTCTGTCTCTCTGGTCCTATTAAGGAGGACACTATTTTCTCAAAACATTTTGCCACCCCCAAAATAGAAACCCAATGCTGGGATGTTCCTCACGTTGAACCAGAGTCATAGGCTGGGTTTTCTCTCTTGCAATCGGCTGGGCTCAGCCTAGAACAGTGGTGGGGAAATCTCCCACGGGGGTCAGAGTTGGTAAGCCAGGTCAGAAACTCAACCTTTGAGGGAGGCATGGCTTCTCCAGCCCCCCACCCCACCCCAACCCCCCGACCCTGATCTGAAAAGAAACAGGGAGGAAAGAAGCGAGAAACCAGCCCCATTTCCCCCCCCACACACATTTATTAAAAATGATCCAGGCTTGTAAATTAATTTGTTTGTGTCGTACACTGGCAGTGCAGATGGACTCATTAGCATGCACACAACAAATAATTAAGGATGCATTTTTTAGCTGGCCTTCCTAATGGGGTTTGCTGGGTTAATGATGTCAGTGCATAATTACCTTGGCCTGGGAGGCGTTAGGGAGCCCCCCAACCCTGCTCCACTACAGGCAGGGCTGGCTAATAATGGTGGGTTGCCCCAGGAGAGGAAGGGTCCTCCTTTGGAGCACACCTGCTTACCACGGCAGAAAATGCCACCCTGCTCTCTGCCCACCACTGCCTAAGCAAACAGTGCCATGGGATGGAAACCGTGGCATTGAGGGGCCCTGCCAGAGCAGACGCTGCAGAGAACTGGCCCAAAAGGAGTTTCTCTCTTAGCCACGAACCAGAGTCAGCCCCTCATTCCCTCCCTCCAGCCTTAAGCGGGGCAGCAAATGCGAAGGGCGCCTTGTGTAAAAAAAACAAAAAACCAAACCAAAAAAAATTGAAAAAAAGATGTCATCTTCCTCACAGCTACAGATTTAATCATATGCACCACAGATTTAGCAGAGTAATCAATCAAATCTGTTTTAAATCAATGCAGAGTCCTTAATGAGATGAGAGCTTTTTGCTCAAACGGGGGGAAACGAAAACCAGCCAGATCTGCAAATATACAGCAAAACCATTTTGGCCTCGGATTTCTGGATGGGCAGCCACCACGGACCTCTGCAGCACAAAGAGGCAGGATTGTTCTACCCTTCAAGGTCTTCACCAGGGGTGTCCAACCTTGGGCCCTTTAAGACTGGTGGACTTCAACTCCCAGAGTTCCCCCGGCTGGAGAATTCTGGGAGTTGAAGTCCAAGGTTGGACATCTCTGATCTAAACGCTCCCAAGCTCTCATCAATGTTCCAGCTTTTGTCTGAGCCTGGTCGGATGCTGTTCAAATGGTGAGCCACCAGGAGATGGTTTGGGGGGGTGGTCTTCTTTGCCAGGGGGGTCAAAGATGTACCAAGGGGTGGAGACCATAAATCCAGAGCCAATAAAAGGGCAGTTGTGGTCTCTTGCCAAGGACCCACGCGTTCACTTATATCAGCCGCAGCGGTGGGTCACCGGTGGGGGGACATGGAACAGAAAAGAAAGGCTGGCTAACTTTACAGCTGTCAATAACTTTTCAGAGCTAAGATAACGATATGGACTATTAAGCCACGTGCTTCCAGGTGCCAGGTGATGAGCAGGATTTCCAACCACCAGGTCTGCCGGAGACGGAAGGAGCAGCTTTGGCTTGAGGGCAGAGCAAAGGGGCTTGGAGGCCCAGCAGCCATAGCAAAGCCAAAGGTGAGAACGGGAAGGTGAGTCTTTCCAGGTGAGACCAATGGCACCTAACTGGCAACTGGCTTCTCCCAGAAACCCCAGAATATCCAGTTCCAGAATTACAGCAGACTGAGAGATCCGGACTCGAATTCCTGCGCAATCCAGAAAAATCTACCTGGAGACTTTAGGCCAGTTGCTGTTTTCTAACACCTCCACCGTTTATTAGGAGGCTGGCAAAATCTTGGAAGGAGGGGAAGTGAGAGTAGTTCTTTTTATTTCTCTTGAATGTAGCTGCAACAGGTTCCTGATTCGGTCTTCCGAGAGACAAGCTGGACTCCAGTGAGTCCGGCAGCTCCTTCTTAAAATGCCCTCTTTGCTTTCCACCTCTGCTTGCAGCCAACCGCAGCCTGAAGCTGCTTCCCATTAAGAAATGCCCGTGCACCGTCAATGGCTGTGGTTAAGGGCAGCTCTAACCACAGCATGCCCTGAGCAACTGTGTCCTCCCAAACACAGCCAGGACAGAAACCTAAAGCGTGGGTCACTTTCTGCACCCAGGAGGCAGATCTTCCCACAGGCAACCAGGACACAAACAGATCGAGAGTCCAGGGATCCCGTCTGTCCGCCCAGGCCCTCCTTGCCCTCATGAAGCCATCCTCACCAGGGGAAATGGCTATTGTGTGGACAGGCAAGAGTCCATCCTTAGAAGGTCTCGGCTGTCTTCACTGTGGATGGTTTGGAAGAACCTGCTGGTTCAGATCCAAAGTTGCATCTTCAGTCTGCAACTTTGGAGACTCCTAGAAGCAGGATTGGAGCTACGCACCCTGTGATCAACCCCCAACGCTGGGCCCTTGGGGGAATCCAGCTTCTTCCTTAAACATTTCACTTAGCAGGTAAACAGAGCTCATTTTATCAAGTCAAAACACAGGAGCAACCTAAGGGGTTTAATCCAGCCATACTTAGACATTAGCAACTGTTCCCAAATTTCTAATTTGAAATCCCCCGGAAAGCTCCATTCCAGCTGCAAAATACAGTATTTCTGTTTCCCTCCTATGCACTCCTATGGTCCTTACTTAGCAAACTATGTTCTTCTCCCCCTGTTGTGTTCCCGTCGTCGAGAGGGAGCGGCGCATGCAAAAGACAATGAAGAAATCAGTTGTCACTGCCATGCGAGTTAAAACGAGACTCAAATCAATCCGTTCTCAACAATGACTTTAATTATGCTTTTAACATGATTTCACTGCTTCCTCTCCACCCTCCCTCTCCTCTCCGTGTCCGACAGAGACGCACGCCTAGCCCGCTTCCCCACGCCACATCTGGGTGAACAATATCAGAAAAAATTACGATATCTTTCCCCCCTTCCTGTAATTACAGACGCGCCATCCCAGACTCCTTGTATCAAAACACTTGCTGAGCCACACACTTTTTCTCGGGTGAGGTTTGCACAGACAGAAGCCATTCATGCTTCGAAAGGAAGGGAGGAAGAGGAAAGGCAGGAGGAGGAGGAAAGAAGGACGCGTGTTGGACTCCAATAAGCCCAACTGGAATTAAAATATCTATCCGATCCTGGGATGGGTAGGTATTCTTGCTGATTAAGCAGAGGCCCTCAGCAGGACAGTGGCTGCAGCTCTGTTGTGGTCTTCAGACCCTGGTAAGCCAGGACCCCCTTGGCTTTCTACCCTTCCGTTCCCAAGAGGGTCTTGGGTAACAAGGCTGCTTCCAGGCCACAAGGGCCAGAGGGAGCTCCCGATCAGGGGTCCAACATGTTTGGGATCCCCTTCCTTCTCTCCCTGAAGTTCCTGACTAGATCAAGAGGTGCTTCCGAAGAGGGCAGTGCACACCTTTCCCCTCCGAGCCTGCCTGGAGAAGGAGAGCCATCGGCGTCCATACCTGGGGCTTTGAGTAATTGCTTGTAAACGCTCAGGAACGCGGCCTCAGCTTCCTTGGTCCTTTTGCTGAGCGCAACCACCTGAGGGAAACATGAAAGCAAGAGCCCAGTTGAGAACCCAGGGAGAGGAAGGGCACCCCCGGAATAAGAGCTGCCTCCTCCGCTTTGGAGCACCAGGAAGGAAAAGTTCCGTAACATTAGGAAACACCCAGCCATGGTTGCAAACTGCAAATATTACCCTAGAAACCCAATCTCAACCTCAACAAAGCTCTTGTAGATAGATCCCAACTCAGTAACTTGATCAACTGCTGGTGAAGTAACCTCTGGTGGAGGAAAACTAATGTGGGAAGGGAAGGGAAGGGAAGGGAAGGGAAGGGAAGGAAGGAAGGAAGGAAAAAGGAGGAAGAAGGGAGGGAAGGGAAGAAGGAAGGAAGGAAGGAAGGAAGGAAGGAAGGAAGGAAGGAAGGAAGGAAGGAAGGAAAAGGGATAGAGGGAGGGAAGGAAGGAAAGAAGGAAAAGGGAGGAAGAAGGGAGGGAAGGAAGGAAGATAAGGAAGGAAGGAAGGAAGGAAGGAAGGAAGGAAGGAAGGAAGGAAGGAAAGGGAGGAGGGAAGGAGGGAGGGAAGGAGGAAAAGGGAGAGAGGGGGGAGGGAGGAAGGGAGGAAAGGAAGGGAGGAAGGATGGGTTCTCCCACCCCCAACCCCCTTAATCTTAAAAGGACCAAATAAAAAAGAGAGAGAGAGAGAGATTGCAAATCTTTCACCCAAGACTGAATTTAAATGGCTTGTCATTCAGAAGGGAAGCAGCAGGCATTTACAATTCTCCAGTCACCGGAGCGAACTGCCTTCGCTGCTTCCCTCCCCTTCCCGGTGGGGATTGCCTTACCTTGAGCATTCAAGCATGTTTCTTGCCTTCTCTACACTTTCAAATGGAGCTGAAATGTTACCAACCGATCCGTGGTCGGTTTCCACAAACCCAGAATCGGCTGAAGGCAGAAGCTTCTATCCTGGTTCAGTTACAGTTATAAAATAGAGGAAGCAAGTGCTCCACTACATCCCTTTTTTTGGGGAACCCCAGAAATTGTGGCCCCCAAATGGGGAGGGCAAACGAGGAGGAGGGATAACTTGGTAGCTGGAGAAATGGGAGAAATGGTTGGATCAGAGGAGGGAAAGGATCCAGCCGTTGTGTTGATGCCAGGAGGCCCCACACTTCCCTGTTGTGGCTCCTGGACTCTCACTTTGGAAGGTGCCCCTCAACCGCCCTGAGATTCCTCATACCTGTCCTGGAAACAGGGCTAAGTCCAAGAAGGAGAGGACTTCTCCTCATTGGCCCTTCTAAGGGGCTTAGATTCAGGGGTCGCCAACCTTGGCAACTGTACGACTTGTGGACTTCAACCCCCAGAATTCCTCAGCTGGCCATGCTGGGAGTTGAAGTCCACAAGTCGTAGAGTTGCCAAAGTCGGAGAGTCCCGGCTCCGATGCCGGAAGGACGGCTTGTGGGGGACCAAGTCAACCCAAGAGACCTCAAGGCTCCATCCGGGGAGTCTGGCTGAGCGGTCCAGGTGTTTCGTCCCCAAAAGGGAAAGGAGACCTTGCAGAGGGAAACCAGGGAAACTAAGGAACCGACAAGGCTCTGACACTTGCTCTGGCTTGGCTCCCCAAACGAAGCGACACTTCTCCGACACACGCGGAGCGTTTGCTCAAGCCGGTTCTGGGAAATGCAGCCCAATGACCCAAGAAGACGGCGGGTGCGGCTCTGGGAGGCTGGTCAAGCTGACAGGATCAGCAAGTGGGGTGGAAGTAGCCCTCTCCCCAAATATTCCGTCCTTGCTCCCTGGAATCTGAACCCCCTCCCGCCCTCCTCTGACTTTTAAACCTCGAAGACATCTCATTAACTTTTCCCTTCTCTCCCTGTTTCTCTCTTTCTGCCTTCCACGCACCCAACTCAAGGTGAGAGAAAACACAACTGCACACTCCGCAACGACACAAGATTGATGAATTACATTTCTGCTCCGGGTCTTTTCCATGGCTGGTGATTTTCCAGCAAAGCAATTATCACCACAGAATACATAATGGCCTAATTAATTACTACTGTCAGACCGGCCTCTATGCTATATGATTATACCTTATCAAGGCATGCATATCTCTCTCTCTCTCTCTCTCTCTCTTTCTCTCTCTTCTGAGAAGCAAAAAATATTATTGCAACGGACAGCTTTTTTTTAAAGTTGCCTTTTGCCTCTCTTTCCTCCTGCCTTCTATCTTTCTGTTGATATTTTGTCTGGGTTTATATGCAAACAGCACAAAAATACCTTTCAGTGTAATTATTCCCATTCAAGCTATAAAAGCAAAGAAGAGCTTAACCAGAAATGGAGCAATGGCTGACTTAAAGGAGAAGAAGAGGAGAGGAAAAAAGAGTTTTAATAATTTACACAGCCAAGACGATGCTACTCCTGAATGAAAGGAAGTTGCTGCTGGCCATCCATTATTGTCATCATACTTCCTGACAGACATAATGATGCTGTGGCAAAGCTTTTCTTTCTATCCTCCCCAAGGATGTTAGAACTTTTTCAACAAAGCCCATCTCTCTCGTGCCACAGGGCACCCACTTCCTGTCTCTTCCCCTGGTTCAAGGAGGACCAGCCAAGGTGTCCCCTCAGTCGTAGAGTGCATGCCGTCTGCTCCAAGCCCTCCTTCGAATGCTCTCGGCCCCTCACAATCAATCCCAGCCCCCCCCAACAAATCTTTCTATCAAACGGGACCCTTGGGAGCTGCTGGGGAGGACAGGTTTCAAACTCAGACACTGCCCAGCCCTTGAAGCATTTTCTCGCCCGAGGAGGACTCCAGGGTGATGCCGTAGGACCGCAGCCCGTGATTCTATCTAGGGAAGAGAACGATGGGGACAAATGGGGCGCCCCTGAGATCACCCTTCCGTAAACCCTGACAGGTAGAGGAGGCTCCATTTTTATTTTTTAAAAAATGATGGGAAATGCAGAGGAATGAAAGAGCCGATGACTTCAAAACAACAGCCGTTAGTCCAGATTGCGTTGACTTTCTCACACTTCCCTTTTTGTTTAAAAAAAAAATAAGCCAACTAGCTCTCGAAGATGGGCTGATGTTCTGAAACTGGGCACCCCATTCCTCTAGGAACTGTGGCCGGTCTCCCCATATTTCTTTACAAGGGTCCTCTCCTCTGGGGTCTTTCCCCCCCCCCCCCAAGTTAGCACTTTTGCATTGTTTTAATAATGGCTTTTTAGCATATGGCTGGTGTTGTTTTACGTTTGTAATTACTGCTTTATGTAAATTATGCTTTTAATGGTTGTTTTTAATTAAGCTGTTTGTTTTGCATTCTTTTGACCATTAGACATTCGGCGGTGGAAGAGCAGGGGATAAATCTAAGAAATAAATATGCAAGGAAGCAGTTTTGGGGCTCTGAATTGAGAGAGAAAGCAGATTCTTGAAAGTCAGCTGAGGATGAAGTGGCCCAGAATCTGGATATTTGAAAGGGTCTCAGGATTTCACAGTGAGAGAGGCAGGGGGGTTTTTTTTGGGGGGGGGGGGGGGGGGAAGAGGTTATTTGCCTTCCTTAATTTATTATCTCAAAACTTATTTTTTTTCTCAGCAACTGAGAAGTTGGAGAAATTAGCTGACCCACCCACGGTCATTAGCTCCTCCACCATCAGGTCAATGGTTCATCTACATTTTCATATAAGAAAACTATTAATTTAGATATTTTCATCCCTCCAAGAAAAGGAGGAGGAGGAGGAGGAGGGAGGAAGAGAGAGAGAGAAAAAGAAGTTTCAAATAATGACTGTAATAAATGAAGGTAATTAATTGTAGTTTGTTCCTTAACTGTCTAGTCAGCTTAATTTTACCTTTTCATCTAATAATGAGAAAATAATTTTTGTGCTCTGAGGGTTAATGATATGTAACTGCAAGAGCTGCTAATTGCATGTTGCAAACTATTCATCAGAAATCCCCATCTGTGCTACTTGATTATGTTTGCTAAATTATTGCTTTGAATTATCTTTCATAAAGCAACTTTTGTAATTAGCAGGGCCCTCGCTCTGGCTCTTTTTGCCGTCTGAAAAGAAGAGAGAGAGAGGGGGGAAAAAGCAAACCAAGAAAAAAAAAACTTTTCAATCTGTCGTCCTTCCGTTTCCATCACCGGCAGCCTTTTGTCTTCCCTGGGATGGAAAAATTAAACTTGGGGTCTTATTTATCGAAATCAGGGAAGGAGAGAACGGCTGCCTGCCTCTCCTGTCCATCTCCTGGGCCGAGGCTCTGCTATTCATCCGTTCATCTCACCCACCAGCACACACAAAAAAACGACAGAAACCCCCAGGTCTGCTAGCAATCCAAAGAGCCATCAGGGTGGGTTGGGGGTCCTGCCCCCTATTCTCAAGGCCAGGGGTCTGCAATGAAGGGGACGGTCACAGATAGATCCTATTTCTCCCGCAGGTGGCTTACAAAAGGGCCGGGGAAAATCTCTTTTTTCTCCTACCTTCTGTTGCGTCACCACTTGGATCCCATTTCTACATTCTAAGCCATTATATTCATTGCCTTTGCTCTACCTGGAGACCCCAAAGATGAGATCTCCTGGGATACAGGTAAACCCCCAAGTGGCCTCAACAGCTCTGGGAACTAACAGCTAATGACCAGGTGACTGCAAAGACTATAAATCTTTCCATTCCCTACCAGTTAGTCAGAACTGAAGAAGCTTCTTGGTCGAGAAGTGAAGTATTTTCAAAGGGGAAAACAAAAAAGTCCAATTTCCACCTTGTGGAAAAAGCACCTTGGGACAACCATGACCTGGATGATGGAGAACCTCCATAAACATTTACTTGGAGATGTAGGGAGGACCCGGGAAGATCTAATGCCGTTCATTGATAGGGCACACAGTCCAAGGAAGAAGAGATTGGCCCCTACAAACTCTAACTAAAGGAGCCAATTCCAGAGACCGACCCACCTTCTAGCACCAAAGATGCTAGTTGGGGAGTAAACATCTACAAGAAAACAGTCCCAGGAAAAGCTCAGATTGCTCCCAGTCACTAACCAGGATGAAGAGAGTCAGGACGGCCCCACAAAATCATGGACGACTTCTCTTTCTTCAAGAAAACTATTCTTGGCTCTTGTGGGCTATCTAAATCCATTTTTTCTTCTTCTTCTTCTTCTCCCAGAAGAACTACAGACTAAGCTGAACGCCAAATGTAGCTCATTCTTCCTAAAAATGAAGCCGATTCATCCGTAGTTCAGCTGAGCCCTCTCTGATTTGCATTATTTCCATACAGGAAAAGTGTTTTTCACTGGCTGGGTAGCTTCAAACTCTCAGACCTATCTCCTCCTCTGAAGACATTCAGGGTGTAATTTCACAATGTAGATTCTGCTGATTATATAAAGTGGCCTTAAGGCTTAATTAGATGAAATACAGGGGGGGGGGACACCACCACCCCCATAGCTACATCCTGTATATTTAATCTGCTTGAAATCCATATTACAGTCCTTCAGAAACTGGATGCTTGAAATAATGAAGAAATACAGGGGAAGTTGCAAGACCACAACACAAACGTCCTTCAATATACTCAGGGACACATTATCCCGCCTTTCCATTCTCTCCATCACTTGGGGAGGAAGGTCAGGGTGGAGAGGAAGAGAGGCCCACAGCCCCAAATATCTGCAAATACCACAACTTTTTTTCCCCCAAGTGTATAACAGACACACACGCTTTGCATTTTGAACCAGAGCTTCCGTTTTTCATTACATTCGCACCCTCTCTCAATTCGGAGTCCCCAGTTTGGTTCACAAATTTTTCTACCCCTGGTTAGAAAAACAAAAACAAAGGTACCTTGCTACTGGTCTCTTCTTACCTCTGCCTGGAAACTTTTTAAGACGGGAGCCACCATATCTCGAACCTCCTGAAGGAAAGGGAGAGCGAAAAAGGAAAGGATGAAAATTCTCTTGTTTGGACCTCGAAGGCATGGAGGTTCAAGGGAACGGAGTTCAAAATTTGGCTCCTAACTCAAATTCCCAACTTAAACGTTAAGTGTACAATATTTGTGGACATATTCAAGCATTAATTAGGAGGGGGGAGGAGGAAGGAGGAGGGGAAGAAGAAGGGGAAGAAGGAGGGGAAGAAGGAGAAGAAGAAGGAGAAGGAGGAGGAGGAGGAGGAGGAGGAGGAGGAGGAGGAGGAGGAGAAGAAGAAGGGGAAGAAGAAGGGGAAGAAGGAGAAGGAGAAGAAGGAGGAGGAGGAGGAGAAGAAGGAGGAG
>NW_020717577.1:26619-50803 GCF_900518725.1 Notechis scutatus | reverse complement strand
TTGAAGAACTCTTAAATATCTCAGTCCTTTGTAATTCTTCACCCAAGGCTTCCCATAGTCTGGTGGCTGAAGGTTAACTCAGCCTTCCATCCTTCCAAGGTCAGTAAAATGTGGACACAGATTGTTGGAGGCAATATGCTGACTCTGCAAACTGCTTATAGAGGGCTGTAAAGCACAATCAGGCAGTGTATAATTTCAAGTGCTATTGCTATCCTCTTCTTGCCACCTCTCATAGAAATTTACTTTTAAGTAACACCAATGTGGGAATAAACTTTGGCTTGGGCTTGAGTAATGATTAATATAATGCTTTATACATATATGCCTGTTTAAAGGTCACTAAGATAGTTCAAGGGAATGAGAACAATAAGGACAAATACAAACAAGGAGGCAGCTTAGACAACTGCAAACAAGCCTGTACTATATCTAATTATTAATCCACAATGTAATTATGCTTACTATGTACTAAAATCTCAATAAAAGGAAGCACTGGAATTTACTCTGGGCTCCCATCCCGAGAACACTCGCTTGTGTCTCATTCTTTCCATGGGAGACCACCACAAGTGGTGACCCCGACGTGATCCACTGCAGGTGGTACGTGTCCGGACCTCCGTGTTTCTTCGCCTGGAATAGGTAAAGTACGTACTTAACTATTGCTGGACAATAGGATTTTTCAGGAACATGGGGGGAAAACTTTCTCAGCCACAGGAACGTCATGTTAGTGAGCTGCTGAAGTTAGTCAGGACAAACTTCTTAATCTTTAAACCCTCTGGGGGGGAGCAAATAGTTCTTTCAAAAGGTAATGTGAAACAGCATTGCTGCAGCAATGCCCCTGGTATTCAGAGAGAGGCTCTTTAAAGTTAGACACGTGGAGGAAAATTGGAACTATCCTTCATGAAGAGCCACGGGCAACAACTGAAATTTTGATATATTGGAAGGTTGTTATGACTGCTTTAGAGACCCAGCAACAACCTCTTTTAAAAACTTTAGTAGAACCTCCTCCTTATAAAGGAGTTGTGTTGCACCCTCCGACTCCAAAACTGGAGTATGTTTTCTCACCCCCCACAGCGCCTACGCCAGTGGAGGGGAAACCCCAGCCACAAATGGGAAAAGTTCAAGCAATGATGCATCAGGCTTTCAATGAGGGGAAATTAGAGCCTGATGAGATTCCCCATATGAATTTGTTTCCAGTTAATAGGCAAGTGGATGCTCAAAGCAACATGCAGGCTGAATGGGTTCCGATTCCTTTGGCAGTACTTAGGGAAATTAAGAAAGCAGTTAAAGATTATGGTATTCAAAGTCCCTTTACAAAGGGTCTCCTGACAAGTTTGGCTACCTCACGCATGATTCCAAATGACTGGAAAGATTTAATGAGAATGATATTGAGTTCTACTCAGTATGTGGTTTTTGATTCAGAATATCAAAGGAAAGCTATCACTAGGGGACGGAATTCGGGGGGGCTGTATATGCCAGACCAAATCTATGGGGCAGGCTTGTTTGAATCCACTGCTGATCAAACTACTAATTTGCCTGATCATGAATTTCCCGTAGTTATGGCAGCTGTCCTTGGGGCGTTGTCCCGCATCCAGGATGTGGGAACCCCGGCACGGTCTTTTTCTCAAATTAAGCAAACAGCATCTGAGTCTTATAACGATTTTGTGGAAAGGCTACAATTGGCTATTACCCGGCAAATTTCTAATGAGGAAGCGGCAAAGGAACTTTTGCTGAAATTGACAGTCGAAAATGCAAACGCTGACCGCAAGTGTATCTTACAGCCTTTGGTGGCTAGAGGTGAGGTTACTCTGTCTGATCTGTTAAAGGCATGTGCAGTGGTGGGTTCTCAGGCTTACAACATGGAGACTTTGGCTATGGCATTACAAAAAGGGATGAAACCTACAGGGAATTGTTTTAATTGTGGGAAGCCTGGCCATTTTAAAGCCCAGTGCTGAGCACCTGGGGGGGGGGGGAATGGCATTTAACAAAAACAAAAATAAGGACGTCCGCCCGAAGTCAGTCTGTCCGAAATGCAAAAAAGGGTTTCATTGGGCAAATCAATGTCGCTCTGATCAGAACCAAAATTCGGGAAACTAAATTTGGGGCGTGCAGCTAGCCCTGCTCCCAAGGCTGTCACAAAAGCATCGCCTGCAATTACTGGGAGTGCAGGTTTGGGTTTAAAAATGTTGAACTCAATTGGTGTGATTTTTCCTAATCAAGTGTACATTGAGGACACTCATTTGCATGGGCCACTGCCAGAAAAAACAGTGGGATTGGTACTTCCCAGGTCTTCTGCATCAGAAAAAGGGTTTTTTGTTATTCCAGGGGTTATTGATCAAGATTATAAAGGGGTTATTAAGGTACAATTGTACACTGATACTCCTACATCATTAATGGCCGGTGACTCTATTGCCCAATTATTATTGCTTCCATACATTCCTATGAATCCTTTAATTGGGGTCCCACGAACTGGCGGTTTTGGGTCCACTGAAATGGCCAGTTCTCCAGTTGCTGCAGAATTGCTAGCACTGACAAAAAAGTTGACTACAGACCAACCTAAAATGACAATTAAAATTCAAGAAAAATCATTTTCTGGCCTTATAGATTCCGGAGCAGATGTCTCTGTGATACGCCAAAAGGAATGGCCAACTGAATGGGCACTTGAGGACTCTCCGGCTGTTCGTGGAGTGGGTGGTATGCAATTTACAAGAAGTAGTGTACATTGGTTGAAGGCATTGCATAGAGAAATTGGCGAGACCGCAAGGATTCAACCTCTTGTGTTGCCCCTGCACATAAACTTGTGGGGTAGAGATTTACTGTCACAGTTCCGCACAAAAATTGTTATTGGATAATGGAAAAATTACAACTGTTAACCTCTCAGCAAGTTTTGATTGACCAATGGCCACTTCCACAGGAAAAGCTTATAGCTTTACATCAATTGGTAGCTGAGCAGCTACAATTAGGACACATTGAGCCAACTTCTAGTCCGTATAACACTCCTTCACATAAAAACAAAAACGGGGGAAGTGGATGGATATGGCTTGCCTTACATACAAAACATTTTTAATATTACATTATATACTTTAAATTTTTTAAACATGACAGGATCTCCTGCTGCTACGGCAGCCAGTAGGCATTTTGCTTCCTCCCCTTCTGCAGGTACGCCAAGACCGAAAGTTCGGTATAGGAGACTGCCAGATCCAACGTGGAGAGGACCTGTCCCGCTGATAACTTGGGGCCGAGGATACGCTGCTGTTGAAGATGAGGGGACAGTTGTTTGGGTTCCTGCTCGCTGTGTGCGTCCTTATCATCAGCCAATGGGGCAAGGGGATGGATTTGGGGGAATGGAAAAGAAACACGTTGATCCAGGACATGGGGAAGCTAGCAAACCTTCATAATAAAACTGATTGTTGGATATGTATGCACATGCCAACTCACAAAACATCAGGGCTTCCAATGGTTGCAATACCTCTTGCCGAAGGTGACTGGTATAAGGGACAATGCTATGGTTGTTCGGGGATGTGGTCTAGCAGTTGGACTACAAGTAACATAAATACCTTACACCTTGGAAGCCGGATCCAAGAGGTGGCGGGTATCTGTTGGACCCACAATGAGACGGTAGAGAATATGACTTACTTGGGGGCATATCCGTTTTGCAACAAAACAATTGTTATTAGCAATGGAAGTCAGGTTTATTCGAAAGACATGAAAACTAAAAATCTCACTTACTTTGTACATAACATTTCTCGATATGATATCACATCTTTGATCAATGAAAATGGGTGTCCATATATTCCTGCTACATGTTGTCCCACCACGGAGGACAGCAACCGGTTGCCCAAATGTGCGAATGGGAAATACGTCCACTTATTTGGCTATGTTAATGGAATCCTTTGCAAAATTAATCTATGCTGAGCCAAATAAGGTTGTTCATCTCCTGGGAGCAAATTTATGGTTGCTCTGTGGACGGATGGCCTATGATCGCATGCCAGCACGATGGAAAGGGGTCTGCACCTTTGGGAAAGTAATCCCATCTCATTTCATTCAAAAATCTTTGGGGACTGCTCATATCCGCAATGCGCGTTCCGCAACGGAAGTAAACTCTGTTTTGACTCATGACTACTGGACACAGATATCAAGGGGAGTTATTCCTCCTTTAGGAGTCATGATGAACTATAGAGATTTGCATTGTTTAAACAATTGGACAGTTACTATGTTTAAAGACACCATTAAAACACTAAGGCTGCTTGAAGAAGAGCAAGGAAAAATTAGTGACTTTGTCCTTCAAACCAGATATGCGGTGGATACTATTCTGGCTGCGCAAGGGGGAGTTTGCGCTGTGATTCATACGCATTGTTGCATGTATATCTCTGATTATTTTCCAAACATTACAGCCACTATACAGCATATGGAACAAACCCTGAAGGAGAATCCATTACAATCGGAGGGTGAGGGACTGGACGTGTGGTCTGCACTTTGGTCCTGGTTGCCAAATGGTTCATGGATTCATCACCTAATTGTTGGAGTGATATTGCTTTTTATATTTTCTCTTTGTGCATGCTGTATTATCCAATGTCTCCCTGGACTTTTAGGAATGTGTCGGGTGAAGCCTACGGAAGGAGAATTGCTGTTGCAGATGGCGAAAAGCTACCGAGGCATCCGCGATCATCAAAAAACTAAAACAGGGGAGATGTGGGAATAAACTTTGGCTTGGGCTTGAGTAATGATTAATATAATTAATACATATATGCCTGTTTAAAGGTCACTAAGATAGTGCAAGGGAATGAGAACAATAAGGACAAATACAAATAAGGAGGCAGCTTAGACAACTGCAAACAAGCCTGTACTATATCTAATTATTAATCCACAATGTAATTATGCTTACTATGTACTAAAATCTCAATAAAAGGAAGCACTGGAATATACTCTGGGCTCCCATCCCGAGAACACTCGCTTGTGTCTCATTCTTTCCATGGGAGACCACCACACACCAACTTGGCCTGGACTTTTATAGGAAAAAAAAAGGGAAGAGATGAAACGCAAGAATGAAAGGAATCAAATGGCTCAGACAGCCCAACTGTCTTTAATTGTTCTATCAGATATGTACCAACCTTTAACATCTGTCCATCTATATCTGACTAACAGAATACTGAACTTACTTTTCTGGTTAACCCAGTTAAGGTCTTTATTATTTTTTAAAATGACCTTGGAGTTCTACAGCACAAGCTATTCTAAAAACAAAGTAGAAATGACAATGCTTGATGTATTTCTTCTACTCTAACTGCAAACATATAAAAGAAAATAACAGCATGGTACTGTAATAGCGGATCATATCAAAAAGCAATAAAATATCTTATGGTAGGGATTTCACGATTAAAAGGGTATTTTTGCCTATACCAATTCATGGCCATAGGAGCAGCATAAATCCAGCATTATCCCTTTCATATCTGGAAAAACACCTGGAGATTTATGCTATCCTTTCTCCTGAGGTCAGTAGCCAAGAAAGCAGCAGCTTTTTCTTCTGTTACAGCTATACTAGCTCTCGTAATCTGCCCCTTTCCAAATATGTGTGGTAGAAGAATCCTATTTAATTGTGTCCATTTTAAGAACATTTTTTGAAGTGTCAGAGATGTGACAAAGAATGTATGTGAAATGCTGACTTTTCATACCAAATCAGTAAATGAGAGAACTCAGCCTGAGAAAGACCTGGCATAACATAAGAAGATGGTTTGATAGTATCCACTATCAAACTGCAACTGTTACCTCAAGAAAATATTTCATGGAGGATGACATGTTACACAGAGTGTTTTTCGTTTCCAGTCATTATTTCTATTGGTAAATTAACATCCAGAACATTGTGAAATTTTTATAATGCATTAATAAATGTCAGGAAGTGCATGAGATACCAAAACCTACAAAAATTGCTATGTTGTAATGATTACAGCTTTGGAATAAAATTTAAGGGTGTGTTTTATTCAACCCACAGATAAAGAGCTCACTGGAAGTTCACTGGATGACTTTTGGCTCCAGTGTGGAGAATTAAACAATGCAGTTAGGGGTCACAATGTCTCCCCAGGGCAGAAAGCACTGCAGTGGAGAGAAGCAGCATTCCGCCACAGCGCTTTCCAGGTGGGACTTAGAGGAAAGCGGTGGCTCAGGGCTGCTAAATTTCACTTTGCTGTGCTCTCCCAGCAAGAGCAGCAGCCGAGAGAAGCAGCTGCCAACCTGGAGAGCCCATGGAGTGGCTCCGTGAGTGACTGAGGCTCGCCCAACACCAAGGGCTGGAAGAAGCGACTGCAAGATCTGAGACACGCCGGAGGTTCAACCCGGCTGCTTCTCTCCACTGTAGTGCTTTCCGGATAGGACTTCCCTCTGCCCACGCTGCCCCCCGCCCCCCGCGCCCCCCCCCACAGCCTTTGGTTGAGCACAGCAGGCCCCAGGCCAGATAAATTGCTTCAGACCGGGGAGGGCATAATTTGAGGGAAGAGCCAGGTCTGAAAGAAGTGATTGCTATACTCTACTGTTTGGGGAAAAGTGTACTTCATACAGGAAAAATAATTTGATTGCTTTTGAGCTTTCTTCATTTTCAGTAGGGTTTGAGAAGTGTTATTTGCTTCTCTGGCTCAGGCTCTGACAAATATTGATCGCACTTCTGATGAACAAAATAAAAAGTTTTCTATGCTTTCTTCTGTTTCTCAGTATTGCTAACAATATGAAGAAGCGGCATCTCTCCCCCTCAAAAAATTCATTTTTTCTCTCTGCACTGTTGATATTTCTGTGTTCCGTTTTTCACTGTTGCAAGCTTAAAAATGTAGGATAAAGGAGAGAAAGAGGCCTAGATATTTGGAGTGCAGCAATTTATTTGCCATATAAACCTTTGAGTATACTGTATATATCATATTTATCAGAATTAAGGCACTTACATATTTTAGTCTGAAAAATATATCTGTACACATTTAGGAGAGCAGATCTAAAAGTATATATTTGAAAGTATTATGTATACTTTAATTTACATCCACAATAAAAGGTGAAATTTATGTCCCTGAAACATAAAACAATACAGAAAAAGTCATTTTCTTCTTGGTTGAAATTTTCTGGAACTGTAAATTTTCTAGATGTGGCTAATATAAGGGTTAGTCATAATGCCTTTTCTTTAAAGACTTCCATTCTAAGTAGCAGATTATAAGCCCCATTATCTAGAGAATATTCTCTCTTCTAGATCAAGGAATCGGTGCTTGTGTCATTACTGTTCTTTTTTAAAAAAATGTGTTGACGACTTAGAGATCACGTTCTTGAAGTTTCTTCCAATCAAAAGTTGTATTCGGAGCCAAATCAAAATAATCTCGCTCTTGCTCTTTGCAAAGTTCTAGGAAAGCCTACATAAAGCAGACAATGTTTAATAAGTTAGTCAATGATGGATAAATGGTATAAGAGATAACAGTTGCCTAATATTTATCTTTCCTAGGAAAATATTAGTTTTAGTTCTTTTTGTAAAAGAAGGATCTTTTGGATGATGTAGCTGCATCATAAACATCATTAGTACTCTGAAATATTTTCAGCCCTTTCTCAGTAAGATGAAGTGCCATCCTATCACTAGAGCGGGGAGGCAAGGCATATCGCAGGTCCCATCCCAAACAAGATGCATCTGGTGCTAGAAGAAGGGCCTTCTCTGTGGTGGCTTCCTCCCTCTGGAACATCATCCCTTCAAAAAGTAGACTGGCCCCCACTCTGACACTCTTTCAGAAGGCACTGAAGACATGGTTCTTCCAGCGGGCCTGGGGAACCCAGAATGGGATGGAGCCCATTAAATGGCTGGTATGAGTACATGTTGTCAACAAGGTGGGAGGATGGGGATTATTATTTTATTATTTTTATTATTTATTATTATTTCTTGTATATTGTGTTTTTAATCTCCTGTAAACTTCCTTGAGTCACTGTGAATGAGTAGATGGCAATATAATTTAAAAATAAATAAATAGGTAAATCAAGGGGCCTGTCATCCAGCACTATATCATCAGTCGGTTTATCTTGTCTATCCATATGGTTTTCTTTTTAAAACAAACAAAACAAATTTTATTGATTTTTTGAAGACAAACAAAACATAGGACATAAAAGCACAAAACATCCTTTCTAAAAATTACTTATAAGTTTTAACAAGGCAAATAAAACATTATTTTTTAAGGCATAGTTCCAAATTATCACATTTCCATTTAAACACCTATATATCTTTTCCGAATTTCTCATTGTTTCTCCCTTCACTTTTATTCAATTATATTTCTTTCTATCAAGGTTTTATTAATTCTCAATCAAACATAAACACACAAAATACAAGACATAAAACAAGACATAAAAAGATAAAACCTCCTTAATTATCATTTGTACATGTCTTTTCCAAATTTCTCTCCCTTTAGTTTTATTCCTCCAAGGTTTTATTAATTCTCAATCAAACATAGCTAACCAAAACACAAAACATAAAACTTCTTTTGAAAAGTGGCTTAGCCCCGGGTTACATCTTTTTTTACAGACCTAAATCAAATTCATGCTCACCTTATATACCATTCATATCTTATTAACCATTCTATATTTTCTATATAACTTCTCCCTTCTTTTCACTCTCTTAATTATATTTTGTTTATTTCATCTTATTTCAAAATCATTATGCTTGTATCTTTTGTCCGTTCTTTTCCAATTGTCTATTTATCTCTTCTCTTTAGCAAAAAATTTCCCCTGTAATCACTTTTAAAGTGTGACGCCTTTCTATCTTTCCCCTAAAGTAACACTTAAAATAATACATAATTTCCATCCTGATTCTGCTTAGTACATTCTACATGTTGTATTTTAAAATAAAAGAATAATAAACTTATAATATAGTTAAGTATATAATTTCCATTCTAGTTCTAATTAATACATTATTTTAGAAATTTATAATAACATTAAGACAATAACGAATTAAACTATAACTAAGCATTAATCATTTTACACATTCTCTTTAATATTTTATTAAATATTGAGATCTATCATTATTAAACATTTTAATATTTTGTTAAATCTTATAATATTCCAATAGACTATTTCAAATGCAAATACTACACTATCTTATGTACTCTTGCAGAATCTTTCTTTAATTATACACTATCCTTTATCCTTTATCTCTAAAAAAAATCTGCTTTTTGGCATCTTGTTTCAGACCATGGCTTTTTTTCCCTTTTTCCCTCCCTTTCTTCTCCAGTCTGGTCTTTTTGCCCCCCGCCTCCTAACCTCCACCTTTTTAACTTCCCCTCTCTGTTGTAATTCTCTTTTCAATTGCTTTCTAACATTGTACCTTTTTTTCACCTTATTTTTCTTTTTCTTGGTTGTTTTATTGAATCTTAAATTTTCATTTTTCCTTCCTCTCTTCCTATTTTCTTTCTTAATTGAACTTTTTTGTCCATTAAAAATGTCTTCCTTTTCTTCTTCTTCTTCTCCTTCTTCCTCAAGTATTTGCTGGTATGTAGAAACCGCCATTTCTAAAAAGTGGAAGACAGCTCCCAAAGAATCCTTGCCATTTTGTTCTCTTTCTTTTAATTTTTCATATTCCATTTTTAATTCATCCACAGATAGTGCCATTGTAAATTTTTAAGAACAACCCAGATGTTTTTAATCTTAAAGTAATTTCCAAATGTCAAAGTTATCAAACAATCCAAACAGACAGAAATTATTTCCTCTTCTTCTCTTTGCAATTTTTCCTCCTGGGGCAAAATCCCAAATATATTTTAAAGCCGTATTAGTTAGTTGCTGGTCTTATAATCTTCAAGGCGTCTCCTCCAACAAATTTTTAAAGATTTTTTTTAGTCCTCTCCTTCCCACTTGTAACAAAGAGCTTATTTTTACCTTAAAGAAGCAGGTTTTTCTGTGCTCATTTGCTTTCTCCGTAAGGAAGGGGAGTGAACTTTCCTTTCAGCACTTTCGCCGCTGTAGCAACTTCTTTTGGAAACAAATGTATCAATCCAAAAGTCAGGTTTCCAGGGTGTTTTAAAAGTATCTTAATGTCCCGGTTCAGCCAAGAAAACTTCTCCTTCTGGTTCTTCCTCCTGCACAGTCTTATCCGGTTGAAGATTCCTTTATGGCTGCCATTTCTGACAGCCGCTCCACCGCCTCAGGAAAAAGGAGTCTAGCCGGCGGGGGAAAGGGGGTGCGATATCCCCAGATCCCTGCCTGGATCTCCTCTGTCTTCCGCTGCCCCTTCGGGGTAGCAACACCGCCCAAATCCAGTTGGATCGGGGATACCTCAGCGGCGAGCGCAGCAGGGACCCGCAGAGAAGCGGATTCCTGCCACCACCAAAGCCTTGCAACCCCATATGATTTTCTTGATAAAATACATGAGTGATTCCCCATTGCCCACTAAGAAGCAGTAGGAAGCAGATCTGCTTCCAAACATCTTTCTAGGTCACTATGGCCAGATATAGGGGGCTGCTTTGGAATGCCTTCATGCCTTGAGCAACTCTATGGAGAACACAGGGTCACTCCATAGTAGAACATATATTCTACTAGTGTTCTTCACTTGGACCCCTCCCAGGAGCACCCTTCTGCCATGATAAGGCTGTAAGATCTGGGGGGGAGGGAGGGAATCCCCACAAATTCTATCAGATAAGGGTATTATTTAAAGGGATTACCTGTTCCAAAGTGTTCAAAGAAAAGCTGTACTCCTCGAGATTCAACAGTTGTTTCACTATGTAGGGGGGGAAAGTAGGCTTGGTTGATTTAGGCTTGCATGGAACATTTTTGCTTGTCTTCTGTGCATAGCATATTCATTCCTTACTCAACACCCATATAGCAACTACATAATCACTACTAGTGACAATCAGGCTAAAGATTAGAACTGTGCATACTTTGATTTGGAACATCTGCCTTAGACCTCACACAACTATGAACACCCAACTCTGTGCTATTCATTAAAGCAGCCTGGCTTCTTAAGTCTGAAAAAATGCTGTGTCTGATTAAGCATCACATGAATGAGTCGACTCTTTAAAGTAGCAGCATCCTTTTTTCAGACTTGTGCAGCTCCCTGAAAATAATGGGTTGTTTTAACGCATTGCAGGGAGCTGCTTTCCTTGTAAGGCCCAGTTTGCAAAACATTTCAAAAGACTAATGGTACTTTAAAATATGATTAGGCTGCTGTAGCATTACTTTGCAATGTTTCATTTCTCTGTCTATTCATTTGCCTTAACCATAATCGTAACATAAACATAATCAATAAATCTAGTCATCCTAAAGGCAAGTTACCAAATAAAGTGAACTGTAAGAGTGTATGATTCCCCTCAGGGTAAGGGGTATTCCCTAGAATGAACCGCATAGTAGAAACCACATAGTAGCAAAATAGCATAAGATGTCAACAAGGAATGATAAAACATCATGTTAATAAGGAGTGAACCTGGGAGTTTATAGCTACGTTTACCTCAGCAATAAGGACAGAACACCCATATAGAGAGATTCAGTTTCCTAAAAGTTCCAGTTTCAAATCTCTAAAAGGTGGCCCTTCTACTAATGGTGGTCTGTACTGTGTTTATTCACCTTCCTGATTTGCTCCTATTGACTTTTGAAAACTCGCTGAAGGACTGAATTTCTGAAGTAAGATCTGTCACGCAGATCTATTGCTATCATTCCTCTGGACTAAAAAAAAACGCCAGAAATTTGCAGATTGATTCCTGTTGACTAACATTACCACTAGGGAGGGAGATTTGTAATGAAAACTTGCACCTGGTTTGGGAAATCCTTCTCTAAGCTGCACAAACTGAAAGGTGCTGCAGTAAACAAAATATTTCAGCTGACCTCTGACACATTGTACTCAGTTTGCTTCGGTCCTCAAGAAAACTACACACAGTTCAACATGTATATGTTTTCTGGCACATGGACTAGGAGTCATTTATTTCTCTCAGAGTTACCTTGGTTGTTCAAAGAGAGACAGGTTTCCATTGAGTAAATCATATAAGAAGATGGGAAGTTTGGGTGGAAAAAATATATGGTTTTTTAAAAATATTATCATCTCTTCTTAATTTTCCATCAGTTTAAACAAATATCATATTCCCGAATGGTGGATGATACCGGAATTCATAAATAAGGAGAAAAATAACTAGTTCCTGACTTTGATCATGAATGGTGAACTTAGACCTGCAGTTCTGGACTGCTTCTTAAGTAATTACAGGTCATCCTCGAGTTACAACCATTTGTTTAGTGACCATTTGAAGTTACAATGGCATTGCAAAAAATGTGACTTATGAATGTTTTTCACCCTTCGGACCATTGCAGCATCTTCATGGTCACATGATGAAAATTCAGACATTGACAACTGCCATGTATTTATGATGATTGCAAATAAACAAATTCAAATTTCACACTGTTGATGGATGTCCAGAAATACTAAAGATTTTTTAAAAAATACCTGGTAGGTGAGAAAATTATTTTCCTTCATGCAAGGAAAGGATCAGATGATGCCATCTAATTTGAAGTTTATGTTTTCACATTTCATAATACTTTGAGACTTTGTTAGGGATAACATTGGTTACCTAACTTAGTTTGGGTAAAATAATATATATAAACTATGTTAGTGAGTTTAAGTGTATGTATCACTTTAAACTATAAACCAAGTTTTTGGGTGCGGTTGTAAAATCACCATAAGAGGGAGCAAGAGGGCTCACTGTTTGCCGGCTTTTACTGGAATGCTGACAATGATGGATTGATGGTGATAACTGCGTGTTTGCTGAGAGAAGAAAAGGGGTTTGATTATTTCTTCATATCTCTGACTGCACAAGAGATATATCACTGGACTGATTGATTGTAAGTTTAATGAACTCTTTTTCGACACTGGACTTTGCAAACTGAATAACCCCCGGACTGACTGAACTTAGTGTATGACATATTGACCGTTTGACTATGCTATAACTCTTGCTGGAATAAAAACTATTTAACTTGCACAGTGTATCTGTCTTACTGAGTGTAAGCTACTACAACGTTTTGTCTCACATATCTGCCTGCCTGCTAGACTGCCGTTGCACGTTCTGCTAGGGTGTATATCCCTAACACTGGTTATGGGCCCAGGTGCACAGTCAGACTAACCAGGATATAACAGGCTTGTGAGTGAGAGTTTGTGTAGTTACACAATACTGTAAACAGACAGCTGTGTTTTATTAATTATAGTTTAATATCCAGATAAAGATGGCACAAGTCAATTTACAAAGTTTGTCTCTAATATCCAAACTGGATGGAACAAACTATGTTTCATGGTCTATGAAATGCAGCCTACTTCTACGAAGAGAAGGTTTGTGGAGTATAATTCAAGACCCACCAGAAGTAGATGCATGGGATCCGGAGGATGAGGATAATGCCCAGAAAATACAAGAATATCAACTGAAGCAAGCTCTCTGTATAATAGGACTGACACTCTCTGACCAACAGCTTGTCCATATTCGTGGAGAAGAAACAGCTGCGAAATGTTGGGAGAATTTAAAGAAGATTTATGTTCGAGACAGTGTAGGAGCACATATAAATCTTACACGAAAACTGTTTAGAACACATCTTCAAAAGAATGGAGACATGCTGAATCATATAAACTCAATGAAGAGAATTTTTCAAGAACTGCATGAAAAAGAACTTATCTTCACTGAACTACACCAAGTTTATATCATTTTGTCTTCTTTGGATGAGAGCTACGATGACTACGTAACTTCACTTGAAGTTCTGCCAAAAGATAACCTTACGTTAACTGACATTACTGGAAGATTAAATGAAGAAGCCAGGAGAAGGCTTGAAAGGGATCAACTCAGAAGGGAACATCCACAATGTGAAGAAGAAAAAATATCTTCGTCAACATATACAATTAGAAAATGTTTTAATTGTGGAGGAAAAGGACATTTGGCTAGATTCTGCAAGAAAGGAAAAAGCCGAAAAGCCAGCCAGAATGCTAAAAAGCATAAAAAGGATAAAGAATGCATAGAGTTAGCCATGTATAGCAACGAAACTGTGAACAGTAATTTATGGGTGGTAGATAGTGGAGCATCACACTGCATAACGAAAGATAAGAAAAGATTTGTTAAGATGTCCACAAGTTCACAGCAGATATCGTTAGCTAATGGCTGGAAACTTAAGGCTAAAGGTGAAGGTATAGCATATTGTTCTTGCATAAAAGAAAATGTAAAAATGTTATATGTACCACAGCTTACATTTAATTTGATTTCAGTTAGAGTTTTGGTTAAACTAGGTTATGTAATTACCTTTAGGGGAGACAATTGCATAATTGAAAAAGAAGGTAAAAAAAGTTACTGCAACTTTAAAAGGTGATTTGTATGTGTTAAATGATAATTTAGAGGTGGCTAACACAGTTTATAATGTTAAACCTCACGATGAATGCATACATTTGTTACACAGACATTTAGGGCATATAAATTTTAAAATGCTTAAACAAACGGTAGAACTATCTAAGGGTATAAAACTGAAACTTTCCAGTAAGTATTTGCACTGCAATTCTTGTAGTCAAGAGAAAAGCAAGGTGATACCAGCAAATAGAGTTAATGGATTTAAAACAAAAGAGCCTCTAGAGGTAGTATTTGCTGATGTTATAGGTCCTAAAAAACCAAGTGTGGGAGGTGCTCGTTACATACTAAGTATAATGGACCATTTTTCCAGATATGGTTTCTGTTATCTAATGAAAAGCAAAACGGAAACATATAAAAATTTCTTTAATTGGCTTAAATTCGCTGAAAGAAAAACTAAAAGGAAATTAGTAACTCTTATCACTGATAATGGTACGGAAT
Source organism: Notechis scutatus (assembly GCF_900518725.1). Next base: position 36,026 of record NW_020717577.1, on the reverse strand, counting down.
TTATAAACAATAAATTCCAAAATAAACTGAAGATGGCAGGTGTTGAACATAAAAAGTCTGCACCATATAGGCCACAACATAATGCCTTTATAGAAAGACGAGGCCAAACATTACAAGCAATGGCTCGTACTATGCTGTCAGATTCAAGATTACCTGAAACTTTGTGGGGAGAAGCAATAATGTGTGGTAATCATATATTGAATAATGTTGTTAACTCAACAACAGGTGAATTACCATTCACACGGTGGCATGGCAGAAAACCTGACCTAAGTTACATGCACACATTTGGAGCACCAGCATGGGTGCATATCCCTACACAACTGAGAAAGAAAGGGCAACATAGGGCTAAAAGGTTATTTTTTGTAGGTTATGAATCTAATCACAAATCATACAGATTCTGAGAAAAAGGTACATCTAGAGTTTACTGTAGTGCTAGTGCACAATTCCTGGAACATGTAGGATGGGAAAAACTGGAGCAAGATTCAAGTAAGGAAGTAATTATAGAACCCTACAAAAGACAAAAAAAAAATCAGTAATAAGAAGAGTACAATTAAAGAGGAAGTACATGAAGAGCATATAGGACCAGAACAGGAAGAAATACCAGAACAGGAAGAAATAGATAATCAGGAACAGGTAGAACATGAAAGTCCACCTGTAAGCCCTGTAATACCTAGACGTTCTACATGTGTAACCAGACCACCTGACAGGTATCAAGCAAGTGTAGTTTGCCAAGTAAGTAAAGTTCCAACTAGTGTTGAAGAACTTAGGATGTATCCTGCAAAGGATCAGGAAAATTGGCAAAAGGCAATGGAAAAGGAACTAAATTCATTAAAGGAAATGAAAGTTTATGAAGATGCCAAATTACCTCCAGGTGAAAAGTCCATTGGTTGCAAATGGATATTTAAGTTAAAAACTGGTAAAAATGGGACTGTTACCCATAAGGCTAGGTTGATAGCTCAAGGATTTAATCAAACTGCATGTGATTATGATGAGGTATTTGCACCAAATTTAAAGGCAACAACCTTGAGAGCAGCTTTAGTGTGGGCAGCTAAAAAGAACTATATTATAAATCACTTAGATGTAGAAACTGCCTATCTGCATGCACCATTGCAGCACATTATATATTTAAGAAAACCAGTAGGTATTAAGGATGATAAAAATAATAATGACTGTTGGAAACTGAAAAAGAGTCTCTATGGATTGAAGCAATCTGGTTATGAATGGAACCAATATATTGTAAATGAGTTAAATAATATAGGATTTAAAGCAGGTTTAGCTGATCCATGTTTATTCAAGAGAGAGACAAATGGAATAGTATCATTATTATTGTTGTTTACAGATGATATTGCTTTAATAACGAAAACTAATAATGAAGCTACTGAGATAATATCATTATTAAGTAAGAGGATAAAATTAAAGCATTTAGGAGAAATAAGACAGTATTTAGGATTGACAATAAACAAAACCAATAGTGGCTTTAAGATATCACAAGAAGATAAAATTTACCAATTGCTAAAAATGTATAAAATGGAACTTTGTAAACCGGCAAAAACTCCAATGAGTCAGGAATTTTGTCGTACTGATGCTCAAAGTTCAAAATTTGATAAGACTATTTATCAGTCATTAATAGGTAGTTTATCATATATAAGTAACTGGTCAAGGCCAGATATTGCTTATGGCATTAATCAATTGGCGAGATTTAATGCTGAACCAAATGAATGTCACTGGCAAGCGCTAAAGCGAATATTAAGGTATCTTAAAAGGACAATGCACTATGCATTGTATTTAGAGCCAAAAGATGATTTGATTTTAAGTGCATATGCTGATACAAGTTTTGCAACAGATATAAATACTAGGAAATCAACTTCAGGTATGGCTATACTATTAGGTAAAACACTGATTGGTTGGAGGTCAATTAGACAGCAACATATAAGTATGTCCACAATGGAAGCAGAATTTTCATGTTTATCTTTATTATGTACTGATTTAATTCTGTATAAACAGTTGTTGTTAGATATGGGAGTAACTGTTAAAGATGCCATTGTAGTATATGAGGACAATCAAGCAGCCATAAGGTTGGCTACAGATATTGCTGTAAAAACAAGATCTAAGCATACTGACCTTAGATATTGAGTGTTAGACAATCTGTGAAAAATGGTCTGATAAGATTGGTCTATTGGTTACCTAACTTAGTTTGGGTAAAATAATATATATAAACTATGTTTATATATAATATATATAAACTATGTATGTATCACTTTAAACTGTAAACCAAGTTTTTGGGTGCGGTTGTAAAATCACCATAAGAGGGAGCAAGAGGGCTCACTGTTTGCCGGCTTTTACTGGAATGCTGACAATGATGGATTGATGGTGATAACTGCGTGTTTGCTGAGAGAAGAAAAGGGGTTTGATTATTTCTTCATATCTCTGACTGCACAAGAGATATATCACTGGACTGATTGATTGTAAGTTTAATGAACTCTTTTTCGACACTGGACTTTGCAAACTGAATAACCCCCAGACTGACTGAACTTAGTGTATGATATATTGACCGTTTGACTATGCTATAACTCTTGCTGGAATAAAAACTATTTAACTTGCACAGTGTATCTGTCTTACTGAGTGTAAGCTACTACAACGTTTTGTCTCAGATATCTGCCTGCCTGCTAGACTGCCGTTGCACGTTCTGCTAGGGTGTATATCCCTAACAGACTTACCTTTTTCTAGCATGGAAAAAGCTTTAGAGAGAGGTGGTGCATCTTCCATTGGAATCTTGTAGACCAACAAAGTGGATATCCTAAAAATAGGTGAAACCATAAATATCCTAAGGGGAGGAGAAATAATAATGCCACCTCCGGGGTTGCTTGTTCCAACTTGAGTCAGCCCATTCAAACTGATCTTCCTTGGCAAAATTATTGGTGGTTCCCCACTTTCTGGAAATGAGAGGGGTTGAGTCTATTAAAAAGTGTGTCTTTGTGTGGGCCTCAATATTATGGAATAGCCTGTCCCTGGAAACCACTTTAGCTTTTTCAGTGATAATGGGGAAATATCACACTGGAGGAGGTTGATTAATTAAGACCCAATCCCACCTTCCCCCCATCCAGCTGCATTCTTCTCCATCTTGTAACTACTTTGATTGTACTTTCATTTTATCCCTGATGTTTTTAATGTTTTGATGCTGTAAGATGCCAAGAGTGGCTTTAAAACAAGATGGTGGCAAATAAATTTAATGATCAATAAAAATTAAAACTTTCTAGAAGGCAATTAAAACCAAGATACTATACAATAATAAACAATAATCTGCATCACTGATAATTCTGACCTATTGACTATTGGGCAGAGCGACCCAATTTGTATATATAGAAACTTTAAAAATAAAGGTGCAGTTTGTTCAGGGAGGAGTAACAAAGATTTTATTTATTTGTATCCCACCTTTTTAATTTTAACAAATAACTCAAGGTGTTGAACATAACCAACACACTTTCCTCCTCCTATTTTCCCCACAAAAACAGTGAGGTAGGTTGGGCTGAAAATGAGCGATTGGCCCAAAGTCACCCAGCTGGCGTTTATGGCTAAGGCAGGACTAGAACTCAGTCTTCGACTTTCTAGCCTGAAGACCAAACTGGCTTTCCACATTATATACTGTACATCTCCATCTTTGCCACAATATGGAAATTAATTTTGAGAAGCAACTACATCTACCAGGCAAAACATACAGCATGACCATCTGGATCAAGGGAATGAATTTGTCCTCAGAAGCAAAATCTTCCTAAAAGGAGATTAATTTTTTAGAAAAGGAATTTTATTCTTCAGTTAAACCATCCCAAAAGCACAAGGATTTCCATTTGAAACAATTTTAAGCATTCAGTCCAGTTGTAGATAAATGTTGCTGTTACCTTTCTTGACGAGCTGCTTGTGGGAACATTTTTAGAATCTGAGTATTCACAAGATCTCCTTGTTCTACCCCCTTTAATTTTATTTGCAGCAAATAATTTTTTCCAGATTTGCTTTTCAGGTACTGAATTGAACCCAGACACCTGCCAAAACAAAATATCAGCATACAATTTATGGCATCAAATTGTTATTGGGTAGCATTATTCTGATCCATGCCCCCACAGGCTGATTTTAAAAGATATCAGGCCATTGAACTTCCAATGGCATTGCTAAATTTATGTAGAGAGGAGAAAGGATTAAGTGCATGGGAGTACAAGGAGCATGGGACCTTGTGCTCTTCTGTAACCACTGATGATGATACATAGTTCGGTAATGAAATATCTGCAAGAAAACAACAAAGCTCATAGAGCATCAAAAACCCTTCAGTTCAAACCTGAACAACAAATATTCTCTTCTATCAGATCTTCTATCATTTGGGCTGACAGGCAACAATTGCAAATGGAGAGAGGCTGGGAGAAATGCCTTTAAGTCATACCCTATTTTCCATTGCATCACGTGCCTCAATCCATGTTATATCTGATATTTGGAATCCTGTTATATTTTGATATGTTTTTCCCTTACCTTTTCAATCCAATTCACATCTAAGAACTCTCTGTTTTGAGTGACGTGGACTAAATAAGTCTGAGCAGCTTGCCTTGCAAATTTACAGGAATTTCCTAGCTAAAAGATGGTTTGCTGAAAGTTGACAGGCTGGGATTCACTCATAATGCTAAAACTAGTAAGAACATTCTGAAGCCTCCATTATTATGTGGAAGTGAGAATTAAGAATGTCAAGAGAGATATTCCAGTAAGTTGAATGTACTGTAGTTTAAGAAATGTAAGTTGAAAAAAAATGAGGATTTAAAATGAAACAGATTGAATATATATTTTACTACTAATCATATATGACAAAAGGATATAAACCAACATTATAAACACATTTTTCTGCAGTTATAAATCTGCAGAATAACAACAGAATGCTCCTGTGTGAAGCAATGGCAGCTGCAAGAAATTTTTCAAGAAGTTGGAGATATTAAGATTTCATTACGATGACATAAAACAAATAAAAACCTGATTGGAACATGTGCAACGTAACCCGTATAAGTAGCCTTATAGTGAGATAGCTGCCAAATAAATTTAACAAACAAATAAGCATGTGCAGGGGTTGTAACGGTGGGATCCACATTGTATAAATAAGAGATGGGAGGAATATCTGGAGTAGGGGCTCTAGTTTCTCCAGATCACAGTAACAGGTTTGCTCTGCAAAAACAGAGCAAAACACCTTCTCTCCAATATCACAAAGGTCAAGCGATGAAAGAAGGCCAAAGAAAGAGACTGTACTGTGTGTAGGATAGATAGCACAACATAAGTAATTTGATGGAGAGAAGGGTTTCCTGTTTATATCCCTCCAGTATTATTTAGATCACTTTGATCTATTTGCAAAGATGTACTGAACATAGGGTGCTGGATTATGACTCTTAATAGTCTCGTACCCAACAGAGCTTGACACTAGGAGTTGCATTGGCATAGATCATTGTGGATTCTAGTTTTCCTAGAAAAAGAAAAAGTGTCAAAAAGATTTATGATGGATAGAGAATCACTGGAAAGATGAAGCTTAAGCCAGATATAGAGCTGATTTTCACATTCCAGCAGGATCATCCCAGTTTCAAAATTGATTGTTAAGGTTGAAGAGCAACACAAAACACAAAACAGCACCCTTAGGAATGTAGACTGGCTTTAGCACTATTGTTAGCCTCATCAGAAATAGATTAAATTTGTTCACACCAGATACCAAAAAGTTAAAATTCTATACTAAGGTATTTGAAGGATGATACTTGGACTATAATGTTATTGTTTATCTGCCACTAAAGTTCGTATTGTTCACGTTCTTTTCCATAACAACAAATCCCATTATTTTGGTTTTGGTCTAGTTTTGTGTAAAGTCTGTATCCTTTTTTCATGCAGAAATTATTTGCATATAAGAATCAGTGCACATAGAAAGTTTCTCCTATAAATAATAATAATAATAAGTCTTTATTGATTAGCCCTTGGGCCATATCAAAGTACAAAGTTCCAGCAACAATTTGTTACTAAAATTTAATAAAAGCAATTCAAAATGAAATTTTATAAAATACTATTGAAAATGGAACTTGATAAAATACAATTTAAAATGGAATCTAGACAAAATACAATTTAAGATGAAATAGTAATAAAATATAAATATAAACTACTAAGTGCATTACCATAACTCTCTTCAAAGTAATGCTTAAAAGTGTTGTGGTATTCAAGAACTCCATTATTGCTTACTCTGTTTCAGAGTTTGAACTTCATCCATCATAACCAAGAAGAGAAAAAGTACAAGAAAGTCATATGTGCTCAACAAAGAAAGCATGCACTGGAAAACCTACCTGAGCTGTCCAGACACCATGATAGCTACTCCGTCGCACACTGCCTCTGCTTCCTCCATGTGGTGAGTCATCAAAATGGCACCTTCATCCTTGTTCTGCAGCATGAATTGCTCTCCGAAAGAAACCATTCAGCTGATGAAAATGAAGGAAACCTGAATTCTGCTATGATTCAGCTTTAATTGATGAGTGGAACATCCTAGCCAGAACACTAGAATGCCTGAATCTAATCCCAATAAATCTAAATGAGCATAATATAAAGAGGTATAAAGAGATGGATGAGAAATCAGAACAAGTGCCTCAGCTTGTGCATCACTCTTATGGAATATGGTAAAACTTGCTTCTTTCCCTTATTGGTTAGATTGTGTATTTTTGAAACAGGCAAGATTAAAATTAATGCATTTTAGTCAGTACTTCACGGATGTATCAGGAACGTGAACAAAGCAGCACTAGATCCATAGGATATGTAACTATTCCTAGCTCTTAAAATAATTTCAAATGCAATTGGAAAGAGTCACGCAAGTATGCAAGAATGATAGTCAGTGTAGAAAGTTGGTAAATAAATAAACTAAAATTAGTATCAGGTCTGTGCTATTCCTGGAGACTCTCTAGATTTAAGGACCTCTGAAAGAGACATTTTCTTCAAATGGAATGGTGAAGATAGACAAATAGCTAATTGTCTTATCTCCTTCCATTTCACTGGCATGATATCAATGGGCATTTCATAAATCTCAAGATTGGCTGGTTATATTTTATTTTATTATTTTATATTTTATTTTATTTTATATGACTTGGCAGTTTCAATGAGAAATAGCCTAATGCATTCCCATTGGAAAAGGAGGACACTGAAAGCCTTGCAACATTCTCTTTTAATCCCTGGAATCATGAATAAATACAAGACAGCTGGGTGTCTCTAGAAAGCCTGAGATTCATCACAAACACAGATACAAAAATAACATTTTCTAACAGCACACTAAGAAGCTACAAGAGGTATGAGTGGAAATCACATCCCCATGGAATTTTGTCAAAAACTTTTCATTAATTCAAACAATACATACTTGATTGTTGAGATATAAAAGATAAGAGTTTGGCAATGCATTTTTATTACAACTGTAAGTGTAGAGTGACATATTTTTTAAGCAAGGAGCACATCATACTAATTCTAGTTATGCATGGTGTTGCCAGCATAAAATGCAGATATCCATGGTGTCCTAGCATGGCTCCTCGTGCCAAAGGGCCTCCTCCCTTATTTTCAGCCCCGCCTCTTCTTTTCTCAACTTCATTTTTTTATTTTAAGGAAATACTTTCAGAGAGCAGACAAGCTGGACAAAAACTGCATTGAGGGAGAAGTTTAAAAGGGGGAATGTCAAAGCACAGCTGGATATGGTATCACAAGACCTGTAGCTAAAATATAGACAATCACAGAGCTTACTTTTCGACTTAATCCGGCAGATAATGTGTTAGTTGTCTTTTTAAAATGCTCTTCGAGGACTAGAACTCGAGCTATTCTGAAAAAAGCGGAAATTTTGCTGTTTTAATCTCTATGTGAGGCTCTTTGTATGACAATTGCAAAACACAGCACACTGCAATAAAATAACAGGAATGGATATGTATGTATGTATGTATGTATGTATGTATGTTATTCAGATACGTAAAAATACCTGTTGTTTGCTAATTACTCAGAAAGCAATTTCATACTTTCCAGAGTATTGTTAATTTCAGACATGCAGCCTGAGAAATTCAACTCCTAAGAAAGAAAAATCTTGAGAAATACATTTTATAATAAAAACAATATCTTGGGCTCTCAGTACCGATTAATGGCCATCGTAGCATCATCCTTCCTGATCCCTTTTATGGCTGCAAAAATCTCCAAATGTTCTTTCATGGTCAGGTTGGACCAGAGCGGATTCTCCTGAGGACAGTAGCCAAGAGCAGCATTTTCCTCTGTCGTAGCTCCTTTGATCTGCACCTGTTCGAAATAGGTAGCATAAGGATCTCATTTGCTTTTGTCCAATGTAAGAATATACTTTGAAATATCAAAAAGGTGACAAGGAGCATTTCTGATCAACAAGGACTTTCATTTATATTAAATCAGTAAGTTTATTAAAGCTCTTGATATAGTCCAAGAAGGAAGAGGAGATCTAGCATAATATATGAATAATGCAGAAGCAGGCAATATGGCAGATCATAAGGACTGTGGATAACTAAGTTGCAATGAAGGCAACATAGGAAGCTCCGCAGAAAGTTTTCCCTCCAATTATTACTCCTGTGATAAATTAATAGATAGATTTTTTTCAATGGGTCTGCCTTTTCTTTGTCTATTCTCTGATAAATTACAGTAATATTATTTAAAGCAATTATATTGCTATTGCCTTCCTAAACTGGATCCCCAGTGTTACCATACAATAATAAATAACATAAATATAATATGCTTTTCTTTCTAAAGTAAAAGTTACACATACCTGCTCAGCAGTTGGATCTACATCTCCCATTATCATGCTAATTGTTATACTTTTACCAGCACCATTTGGTCCCAGAAGACCTAATATTTCTCCTGCAAAGAAACTATTGCTATTAAAATATAGCTTAAAAATGTATTATATATGCTGCTTTAATGAATCTCAGTTATTTTTTTTATTTTCCTAAGAAGTAGGGTTCAAAGCAAAGAGGCATGGCCTTCTCTCATCAAATGGCTGCTAATTATTAAGTTAAATACATTTGAGGGATGTGTTACCTTTTTTAACACAAAAAGAAACATTTTTGGTAGCCAATTTTCTCTTCTGCTGCCTTTTGAAACATGAAGTAGAACAAGCCTTCCCATATCTGTACTCTTTGCACAAGTTGTGGACAATGATAACTGGTTTCTAAATAAAGAGAAGGAGAGAGAGAGAAAGACATTTATATATGTGTGTGTGTGTGTATGTGTGTATACATATATACATGTATATGTATGTATATATGTGTGTGTATGTGTATATACACACAGAGTGTATATATAATACACACAAACACACATACAGATATGTTATGGCTCCCCCTTCAAAGTTCAAACAACACAAAACCAAAAGC
>NW_020717577.1:0-26609 GCF_900518725.1 Notechis scutatus | reverse complement strand
ATCAGAATCAAAACTTACAGCAGGATCGATCCTTTCAGTCACAACATATATCTATCATTTGTTTATTCAGAAAAAGACAAATAGGCATTATCTTTCACCTGGGACAGAAACACCAACAGTTTAGTTTACTTTATTATCATTGCACCTCAACTGAATTTAAAACCTCTGACACTTCATTAATACAGTATACAGTAGAATTCTACATAGTTACTGCTTTGGGATAGAAGCTGTTTTTCAGCCCATTTGTTCTTGTTTTTGTTGTCCTGTACTGTCTGCCAGATGGTAATAGTTCAAAAAAAGGGTGCCCAGGACGAGATGGATCTTTAAAAATGTTTTGAACTTCCTTTTAGGCAATAAAGCTCTTCCAAGGAGGAGAGAAGGCAACCAATGATCCTCTGGGCAATGATGTTAGCCCTCTGGAGCGCTGTCCTATCTGCCACTGTGCAATTGGCAAACCATACAGAGTGCAATAAGTTAAAATACTCTCTATAGAGCAGTGGTAGAAGGTCACCAGCAGTTTTTCATTCAGTTGTTGTTTCCTGAGAAGTCTCAGGTAGTATAATCTCTGCTGGGCCCTTTTGACCAGTGCTGCAATGTGAGCGCCCATGTCAGGTCCTCTTTTATGATAACACCCAAAAACTTAAAACTGGCCACTTGCTCCACTTGGTCTCCATTGATAATCAAGGGCTGGTTCCCTTGTTTCCAAACAGATCTGTTTATTTTGGAAGAAGTTTCCTTAAGTCTGCTTGGATCTAGAATAGCCAAATCAGTTTAATCCAAATGAGAAATGCACAATTCCAGAGTTGTCTGAAATGTGCTTTCCTTGGAAGTTTAAAACATTTTATTTATTCTTCCATGGCCATATCCCATTTACTATCCCTCTTCCACTTATCCTTTAAATGGCTTGGGAAAGTGCTGCTACAAGCATACACCTACTGTATCCTGTTTTAATATTCTGTGTATGGTTCCACCTACAATAATTGTTTCATTGAAAGAGTGTTCAATTTTTCAGCATCCAGAATGCCATCTATCCTCACAGAACTGAACAACATTTTGGTGGTTGGACTTCATTTTTATTACTGAAAAATACTTTTGACTTCATTTTTATTACTGAAAAATACTTTTGGCCTCTGAGACACTGTCTCCATTTTAGAGTTTTAAAGTATTTATATTTTCATAGCTAAGAACAAATAATCTGACTCATGTCCCTGATGCTTCCATAACTCATTTTAAGAATTGTTCAATGATCTTCTTGGTCATTAACACTAGTTAGTCTCATTCCAATCTCAATGGTAATTAATCTCTTTTGTAGAGGTTATGCTTCTGCTCATAGTTTTCTCAGTATGAATCAAAGCCTCCTAATATTCTTATCTGTACTGTACATAGAACTAATGAGTATTTTTTGCAAAATAAATGGTTACTAATACCAGTAAATAAATTTATACATCAACTTACTCCAAAAGAGCGTAAATAATGTAGACAATAAGGTAACAATGATGATAATAAGCCAATATAAATACAAGATAAAATGGCAATACAACAATATCTGGATGACCTGGTACATAGGGCACCTAGGTCTTTTGAAAATGCTACCTTGGCACTCTGGACTCTGGTGTTTTCTTTCTTCGATTGTACCTTAGCATCACTGAGAGCAATACTGATAAGTATGTCCTTGCACAGTATAATTAAGCCATCCAAAGTAATAAGTAGGATTGTGCTTCCTAAGCAAATCACAAATATAAATGGAGCAACTTATACTGTATGCATTTTTTTCAAAATATGAAAAGCCCGCTAGTTAAGTTTTACCTCGTCTTCATTGGCAGAAGCCAGAGCACTCTGAGCTCTTGTCCTTTCATCTAGGATGTCTCTGTCATTCTCTTCGCTGAGCTCCTCGGGATTCTGATGGGTCCTTTTTCTTTGTGGAGAAATCCTAGGAATCAAAGATACAAGTCTGAAGTGACTGAGTACTAAAGGATGAATGTTGATTTCAACTAGGAAAGCAATCAGCAGTCTATTCTTGAAGGTAGGAAGTGGGTAGAGATCTCATGTGGTAACTTACTCAATGCCTGTGCAGCTCTATTATTTATATTAGTGCTTTTCTTTGCTCCCATTTTCTCCATCATTGTGGAATGATTAGAGTAGTCCTCCTTTCCCTTGTTATCAATGTTTTTTTTGACTATTCTGAATTAAACGAACTTTTGCCAATTCCTAAGCCACTTTAGCAAACCAGGTAACCAATCTACGTATAAGTGACCAGGTTCACAATATTCAGCAATTTGACTCATATTGGATAATGTTTATCACCTCAATTGGACCTACCTATCCAGAATCTAACTCCAAATAGATAAGAACAACTTTATCCTGCAGATAACATGCAAATTACTTCAACAGCCTTTTGAAGGAAATCCTATAACTAATGAGTATATTTTACAAAAGGAATGGTTACTAACAGCAGCTTGGTTTCAAATAAGTAAATTTATAAGTCAATTTACTCCAAAAGAGTGTAAATAATGTACAAAATAAGGTCACAATAATGACAATAATGCAATGTAAATATAACATAAAATTTCAATACAACAATAGCAGCAACAATCTGAACAGTGTTCTTTTAACCTTTCTCCAGCTATTGCAATCAATATTTTTGTAAAATTAAAAACAGAACAAAGGTACTTGTGATGGCATATAAGGCTATATGCCTTGCAAACTGGATACTTTACAGGACATCTTCCTCCATAGGTACCTACCAATCAGCTAAGGATGCTCTCTGAGGAACATTTTGATGCCAAGCATTTAAAGTTTTAAATCTACTTTCATTGTTTTGATGATAAATTTAGGGAGACCCCAAAGGAAGCTATTCAAAGTTTTGTGAGACAAATAGGATATAGATATGAAAGCTCAATACAAGTAGGAAATTATAAACAAACTTGAAAGCATGGTATGAAATACAGAAGGATTTATTTTACCTTAGAAAATAACACTGATCTTCCTATAAAATACTAGTCCCTTATAAGGTATGCTTATTTTATATTTTTAATAATTTATTGAAGTTTTTAAGAGACTCAGTAAAAACTAATACAAACTAAACTAGAAGAAAAACATTAAAAATTCAGAAGATGCAGGAAAAGAAAAAGGCAAGAAAGACAATAATAACAAAGTAGCTTCCAACCTTCAACCACAGAGCAAGCTAATCTCATAAATGTTCACCCTATTTTAAAGTTTCAAATAAAGAATTCTTCTCTCCATAGCCTTTTATCTATATGCAATCCAGAAATCATCATCCTTTCAATCCTAGGAAAAAGTCAATTAGGAATTACCAGAAATATTAAACAAATAATGTATCCTTGATCAAACAGTCCAACTTCATATTCCTCCTTTTTTGCTCTGCACAATTTTAACCTTTAAATCAGAGGTGGTATTCAACAGGTTCTGACCAGTCCTGGAGAACTGGTAGCAGAAATTATGAGTAGTTCAGAGAACCGGCAAATACTATCTCTAACTGGAGATTTTACAGTATCCTTCCCTTGCCACACCTACTAAGCCATGGCCACAGAACTGGTAGTAAAAAAATTTGAATCCCATCATTGCTTTAAATCATTCCAAAGGTACCACTCTTTGATATTTGTCTCAAAGCTTTCACCAGCCTACTCAGTAAATCCCATCAAGAGGCAAGGTCCAGGATTTCTTGTTGCAACTTTTCCATGTCCAGATCATTTTCTTGATTTGTCTTTTGGTATTTCCATTTTGGTTATCTCAATTTTATTGTCTTCTATGCCTTCAAATGCTATAATGTCTATGCCAGGTAAAAATGTTTTTAAAATGTTATCATCTGTTGTGGTTTGCCAGCAGCCAGTGCAGATGGCAATGGAGTCGGACAGTGAGGAAGAAAGGGGACCAGTCAGGGAGTCTGGAGAGGACTTGGACGAGGGTCCTGCATCCGATGCAGGGATGGAGCCAGGACCATCTGGAAATGGGGTGCTGCCTTCAGAGCCTTCGGAGTCTGGAAGCAGCGAAGCAGAGGACCCAAGGGAGCCTGTTCCCAGTGCATGTGTGCACAGAGCTGCTAGAAGGTGAGAGTAGCTGAAACAGAAGGGGCGACTCAGGAGTAAGGCTGGGAGGTGATTGCCCCTCCCATAAGGGATAAAAGTCAGGCCTCAATGATGAAATCTTTGCAGGAAGCAAAGTAGTTCAATAGATTCCGAGTCCTCATTGAAGCTCCGTGTACTCTGGTTGGTTTTTTCTGATACTTCGTTTGATTTCTGTTATAATTAACTGGATACTTCTGTTTTTGGCAACATTCCACAGCACTGAAAGGTGTGTGCTTATCTTGGGGAACTGTTTAAGATTAGTTCTGGCTGGGAACAAAAGCAATTCTCAGCGTTGCAATAAAATAGGTTTTGTTTTTAAAACGAATTTGATATTATGTTTGACGAAGCCTGGGTTAGAACATTATCATCTAAATGTTTATCCATTGAAATTTGTGTCTTTTCTGAGATATTTGTTATTTATATCTCAAATTACTTTTCAAAGGATTCTTTAACACAAAGGAAAGGTTATTGCTGAGTTAGTAATTTCTACCTGGATCTTTAGTTTGATCTAGTGTTCATTTGCAAACTTCATAAAGCTTCAGTTCCTAATATGGGTTTCATTCCATTTAAGTTATTTCCTATGAATATGTTATTTAATCATATAGTTCTGTTTTTAATCTTTCAGCAAAAATAATCAATTTTTGAGATCTTTCTGGTCTCCCAATCCATTAAAAACGTTCTTACATAAAAATCCTTTTTTTGCTTTTTGTCAATTGCATGGTTTAAATTCTTAAGTCCCTATTTAAAACATTTTGATTCAAAGAAGGTAACATTCACCAAGTGTCAAATAAAGCTTGCCTTTTGGCAGTGGTTAAACTGAACATTTCTGAATGTGATTAGAAATGAATTTCAGCTGGCTTAGTATCCTTTTTAAAGGATCTGCTGTTTCTGAAAGCAAAGATGTTGTTTCCCTCAGTTCATGGCATCGAACACATGTAGGACCTCTGTTTTATGGACATCTCGCAAGGAGTTGCCATTCAGAGCACTCGTGGGTGATCTCCCATTCTCTCCTTCTCTGCTCAAAGGTCTTTCATTCTTTACCATGGTCATTTCTACTCTGTTGCAAAAATATCTTCAGTCAGCCATGACTCAGATCAGAAGCCAGGAATTTTTTTCAGAATGGATCCCATTATAACAACAATCAATTATCACAAACATTTTAAAAAAAACAACCCTATTTGTTCCTCTTTGCATTATCATTTTTTAAAAAAATCTACATTACATTTATAGTTCAATTGCATTGGCGTTACTATTAATATTATATTTTACAGAAATGCTCTGAGCAAGAGATGGGCAGTTTCTAAATGTGATATATAAATAAAGACCTCGATCTCAGAAGAAATCTGGGAAGAATGGAAGGAAGGAGAAGAAGATGACCAGTAACAAGGTAGATGACTCAGTTACAGGAGCAATGAATGGGAGACCAAAAATCACAGGTTGGGGTAGATCATCATGGAGAAAATCTATGTATATGGTCACTTGGAGTCAAAAATAACCTAATGATGCATAATCAACCAATCAACCGATGCGTGCATGCAGACACACACTTGCTCTCCTTGAGCCTACTAACATAGATACCAACCTAAACACAGGATCTCTTCTCATAACTGGTCTGTCATATTTCAAAACCAGATAGCGAAGTAAAAAAATGAAAATTATGCTGTGGATGTAAGGCTACATAAAAACACAAACAGAAAATTATATTGAACATATGTACAACCATAGAGAGATCTTAATTTAATATATTTAATTATGTATTTGGTTAAATATCTCTAGATTTAGGAAACATATGTACAACGATTGTATGGCAGACTTAATAATTAGAGAAGGAAGACTTTACTCCATCTTTTGTTTTAGTATAATAGAAAAGTATTTATACTGATGTCCTTTAAAGTAGTACCAGTATCAGCTACCTCACAATCCATACTGAATTAAAAGACTTAGGCAGATGAGAAAAGGATGCCGCTATATTTCTGAAGCCAGTATACCAAATACTAAATACCACCACTTATTGATGTACAGCAGGGGTGTCAAATTGGCGGCCCTCGGGCCGATGCGCCACGCCCACTCCAACTCCGCAAAGGGGGAAAATATCATGATACCTCATGTGATGGCAATGTGATGCGGCGAATTTGACACCTGTGATATACAGCATAATCTCCTGCCTCAAGAAGTGATCATCCATACTCCTGCAATATATTGGATATATCCAGGGGTGGGATTCAAATTTCTTAACAACCGGTTCTGTGGGTGTGGCTTAATTTGTGGGTGTGGCTTGGTGGTCACATGACTGGCTGGGCATGACCAACTCAATGTCACTCACGTCAAGGGGTGCCTCCCCTGGGCCCTCCCCTTCCAGCCATGCCTTGTCACACCCAGCCTCAACGTATCTATAGTCCTGTAAAAATGTTGTTCACCTTTTTTTGACTTTATTATCTACATGCTATAGATATACTTTCATGGACCACTGAAAGGAGAAAAGGCTTTGCCCAAGAGGGTGATAGGCAACAGGCTTTTAAGGGGCTTCCAGAAAGAAGGGGGCAATGTATTTTCCAAAGAAGCAGAAGGCAAAACAAGAAGCAATGGATGGTAACTGAGCAAAGAGAGAAGCAATGTAAAACTAAGAAGAAACTTCCTGACCGTGAGAACAATTAACCAGTGGACCTGCTTGTCTCCAGAAGTTCTGGGTGCTCCAACACTGGAGATTTTTAAGAAAAGACTGGACTGGACTGAATTAGACCATGCAGGACAGCCATTTCTCTGAAATGGTATAGGGTTTTCCCCAAGGTCCCTTCTAAGTGTTATTCTGACACCTTTCCCAGGACCTCCACTCAGATCCAAAATGTGGCTGTGATAGTTGATCAGAGCTCCTCTGTTTTTTATATGTAGCAGCTTTAGCGTTTAGGACAGAGGCCTTCAAATTTGGCAACTTTAAGACTTGTGGACTTCAACTCCCAGAAATCAGAGCTGGCTGAGGAATTCTGGGAGTTGAAGTCCACAAGTCTTAAAGTTGCCAAGTTTGGGGACCCCTGGTTTAGGATCAGAGCTACGTTAGTTACTTTTCTGTTAATACATAATCCTTAAAAGGGCTGTCCTGCATGGTCTAATTCAGAGGCTCCCAACCTTTCTGGCACCAGAGAGAGAGGTATTAAATAGTGGGTGGGCTATGCATGGAGTAAAATAAGTGTGGGATTGTTACTTAAAGCCTGCCACCACATGATTTTGCTCCAGTCCAGTGGAAAATCATAATAAACACAAAGGAAAGACTTCACTAGAAAGGGCTTTATTTTGCTCCTGGGGAAAATCAGAATAAAGAACAGGAAAAGCCTTCACAAGAAGAGGCTTTTTTGTTCTGCTCTGGAAGAAAATTAGAAGACACAGAGAAATCTTCACTGGAAGAGGCTCTCTGCTTTTGCTCCAGAGGAAACCCCCAATCAAAGACCTAGGAAAGCAGAAAAAGGGGAAATGGTAAAAAATGGTAAAAAGGTAAAAAGGTAAAAACACCTGCACTTTTCAATAATTCAGCACAGTGATTCTCTTCCAGATTAGACCTGTGACTTTCTTTTAAGAAAGTGGGGGGGGGGGGAAGGGGGGGCGGCAGAAGAGATAATTCTTACTCACCCTTCCAGCAAAATAAACTGAAGATCCAGCATGTTGAGGAAATGCTGACAAAACCATTCAAAAGAGAGAAGGAGTGAGAGAGGCAGAGGCAAAGGCAGAGAGACTCGGTCAGCAACCGAGAGAGGGATTCCCTTGCAGACCCAGTACTTAAGATGAAATTCCTCCCCCCCCCCCCCATACCTTGTTTCCCTCCAACAAGGCTTTGGGAAAGCGCTTGGTTGCAAGTTGGGCTGCTGCTTGTTTGTCTTGCAAACTTGGAGAGATGCAGGAAGGGAATGCAAGCCCAGTTGCAATGCTGGGAGAAGGAGAGGAGAAAAGTGGGAAAGAAGCAGAGGAAGGAAGAAGAGGTAGCAGGAGAAACAGGAAGCAGGAGGAGGAGGAGGCAGAAACAGGCATAGCAAAAGGAGCAGGAGAAGAAGGACCTGGAACTCAGTTGTTGCAAGCCAATTGCAAACCAGGCTGCCGGAGAACCTTTACTGTTTGAGGGCAGGAATGAAGCCCTTACATGCTGGTCGGTGGGAGGGACAGCAAGCAGCCCTTGGGTGAGAGAGGCAAACTAATCTCTTCCCTAATCAATGGCTGGGTGGGTGTGGCCAGGGGTGTGTGACAGGCAGCATTCCTCCTGCACCCCACCAAAGCAAAACAAAAGGCCGTTTTTAGCATAGCAAGCCTCCCTGGAGCCTCAAAATGGCGCACGGGGGAGGGGGAGGGCAGGGGGAGGGGGTGCCCCCTGGACTCCCCCTGGACCCCCCCCAGCGTGTCCTCCCCCCGCACGCTTTTTGGGTCTTCTGAGGCTCCAGGGAGGCTTGCTATGCTAAAAATGGGCTGCTCAATTAGGTGATTAGTTTGCCTTTCCTGGGAGCCTGAGAAGACCCAAAACAGTGCGGGAGGAGGGGGGCACCCCCAGCCCCCCCCCCACATCCACCCGTCGCCCCATTTTTGGCTTTGTAAGCCTCCCTACACTTACCTGAGAGCCAGAACCAGGCACATGGCGACTTCTGGAAGGGGCAGGGTGGGGTGGGTGGTGCCAGCTGGGCTTTGGAACTACCGGTTCGTCAAACTGGATGTACAATTAACATCCAGTTCTCCCGAACCGGTAGAATCCCACCCCTGGATATATCTGGGTCAGAAAAATACTCCTTCTTCACTATTTAACCTCATAGGGAGTTTTATGTATCTGTATCCCACCTTTATTATTTTTACAAATAACTCAAGGCAGAAAATATATCCAGCACACCTTCCTCCTCCTATTTTCCCCATAACAACTCTGATTTAGGTTGAGAGAAAGTCACTGGCCCAAAGGCACCCATCTGGCCTTCATACCTAATGTGGGGTTAGAACTCACGCTCTTCCCACTTTCTAGCCTGGTGTCTTAACCACTAGATCAAATTGGCTTTCCATTGTAGTTTATTATTTTAACATTTTAGAATTGGATGGGATTAGTGCACAACAAAGTTGCAGATATGCTGCAGTTTTAACAGGAATCTCTAGAATCTGAAGTTGGCTGTATTTATGTACATTTATGTAAAGATATAAGTAGATGTAGATATTAACTTTTTGGATAATAAGATAGTCTGACTATATTAATGCTTTTCTAAACATTTTTTTAAAAAATCTCCTTGCTATAAGAATAATATGTTTGTTCCTCACCGTGAGGGCATGTATCCAGATCTCATCCATATGTAAAATATATCCTTCATCACTATGAATCTCAAGAGACAAATAACTCAGCATCAATATAAAAATGTAGATAAAAAGCAGTCAATAAAGTTCTTAAGTACAGTTTATACAATTCACTCAGAAAGTAAAACAAAACTTTTAAAAGAAAGTTACTGGTTTCTCCAGAACCAAAGGATGACCCAGCCACATACTGTATTATTTTTTTCAACTGCAAACAAAAGGTTTCATAAAATTGTCTTTCAAGACAAAAGAACAGTGATACAACTGTATAAATCATTTTGCTTTTTTACAATGTTTTATTGGTACACATCTGCATTGCTGACATAATTTGGGAACAATGAAATACCATGGATTAACTGAACAAAAGAATAAAGAAGAATAAAGGACAGAACAACGGTATTAGATCCTCAATTAAAAAGTTTATTCTTATTCTTATTATTTGTTATACCTAGTCCAATTCCTCAGTTCCAGGAGCTGGAAGTTTCTTTGTCCCCAATAGATAAAATTTCTGTTTTCATGTTCTTTAGAAGGTGATTGTATGAGGTTTGGAAGTATTTTGAAATTTTTGTTTTTATTTGCCAATTGTGCTGCAGATTGGCTGATGACAGAAAACCTACTGGTTAACATGCAAATGGGAGCCCATCAGGAAATTCCAGACTATAAACTAAACAGGGAAGTTTTAAAAAATCTTCCCACCAAAAAGCAAAGACAACCCCCTTTTGTACTCTTACAAAGAAAACTGCATACTATAGGGCAGGGGTCCCCAACCGCCGGTCCGCGGACCGGTACCGGTCCGCGGAACAAGTCTTACCGGGCCGCTGGTTGCTGGGCGCCGCCATCTTTTTTTGGTAAAAAAGTGCTTCCGGTGAGCTTTTCCGGGTAGAAAGCTCACCGGAAGCATTTTTTCATCAAAAAAAGATGGCGGTGCCAGCGCTTCCGGTGAGCTTTTCCGGGTAGAAAGCCATTTCTACCCGAAAAAGCTCACCAGAAGCGCTGGCGCCGCCATCTTTTTCGTCAAAAAAAGATGGCGCCCAGTTGATGCCGGTACCGGGCCGCGGCGCCCAGCTGATGCCGGTACCGGGCCGCGGCGTCAAAAAGGTTGGGGATCACTGCTATAGGGTCCTTGGAGCTGTCTCAGCTTAGTTGTTTTCTTGCAGTTATATTACTCAACTCGGTAACATTATCTTTACCCAACTAAGTAACATCACCGATGCTGTTATCTAGCTGGGTAATGAAACTTCTTCAAGAAAACAACCAAGCTAAGAGGGCACCAAGGGACCCACAGCTTAATCCTGAGCTACAAATACTCTCTTCTATTAAAAACTTCATAGACAGCAGAAAAGAATCTTGACTCAAGGGATTCTTCCATTTCCTTATACAGAGTTTCCTAAGGAACTTTTGATGAGCTTGATGAAGGTTACATCAGATTTTTAGAAAAGCAAAGAAGCATACCAAGATACAAATTTAGGTCCCTTTACCTTTCTCAAACAACATGTTCATTTCTATCATTTCATACTTCAAAATCTGTGAATAGGAATGGAACTGGAGTGAATGTCTAATCATCAAATTTATGTAGCCCAGGAGTTTGCAGCAGGAGTGGGCTGCTACAAGTTTGCACAGGTTCGGGTGGAGTGGTTTAAGGGATGTCTCAAGTTGGGACAGATGATGATTGGACCATGTGATGGACTGATGGGTGCAGGGGATGGCTTTGTAATTTTGAATTACTGAGGGAAAACCCGGAACTCCCAGATTCGAGTTTTCCCAGATGTGCCAATATGACAACTCTAATAAAATGGAACTTTCAAGTGCCTATCTCAGAGTTTTGGTGTTGAAATTTGTTTTTCTGGAATGCTAACAGACTATTTCTGACCTCCAGAGGGCTATTTTTGCCCTCCCAGAGGCTTGAGGAAAGCCTCTGGAGTCCAGGGAGGGCGAAACGCCTACCCGCCATGGTGCAGGAGGCAGAATAGGCCAAGCCCACCCAGCAACCGGGCAGAGAACCGGTTGCTAAAATTTTTGAAGCCCACCCCTGGTTTGCAGTGAAGTTGGGAAAATGAATGAAGCTAATGTAAACTGGTAGACATTTGCAATAAAATGCTATTGTTGTGTAAAGTTGTTTTTTCTACTTTTACTACAGAAATCTGTTTGCAAATCTGTAGGTTTATTGTTCTCGGTAAGTACTATATTGATTTGACTTAACACTCATTTCTGAATGGAAGTAAGTTTATGGCCAGAAGTGGTCAAAGAGCAGCATATCTGATCTTACTGGATCTGTGAAGTGCAGGGAAGAATTGCCCCTTAGATCACCTGGTGGTAAGAGAATTGGCATAAAGGCTAATATTTTATTTATTTATTTATATTTTATTTATTTTGTCAAGCAATAATAAGAGATATAAGTATATCTGTACTCTTTATTTTTTTCCTGAAAATTTGGCAGACTTCAGCCTATGCACATGTTAAGGTCTGCAAAAACAGAAAAAGGTAGGAAGAAAACACAATGCATTTCGCATAAATTGTTGACACGTTGCACTTCTGTGTAATTGTTTTGAACTAGAATCTCTCTTGTTTGGAATAAAAGAAAGCACCAATGGATAAACAGATAGATTACTTTAAAGAATCTCAAACAAGGCCTTTCAATAACCAGCAATGAACACAACGCGAGCTATTCTTCTTCCCATAAGAGCCATTTTCTTGACTTTCTCTATAAAAAGGAAGGAAGAAAACCAGAAGAAAACAAACAGAACTGGAGCTCCTTTTAAAGCCTCATTTAATGGTGTATACTTTGCCTGAAGACTCTGCATTCTCGTTCTCCACTTCAACATTACGTTTTTCCATAAGAGCACAGCAGTCTGCTGACACACGCTTCTTTGCCTTATGCATGGTTTCTGCATTTAAAGTCCAATTGAAATCAGAAAAGGGCATGCAGACAGATCTTGACACTGAGCACTCTGTGGTAGATGCACAAGTTAAACTCAGCAATTCCCCTCCCCTTCCTGCTTTATTACGCAATGCTCTGTGTTTCATGAACAGATTAATAGAGCTGTGCAGAGATTTGAGCTAGCATCATTGGAGAAGACTAGCTGTAACAGTAAAGAAAGAAAAAAAATCATCAGATACTTGCATAACACTCCTCTCTTCGAGACCTTCAAGAAGAGATTGCCATTTGTCAGAAATGGTGTAGGGTCTCCTGCTTAGGTGGGGGGGGGTTGGACTAGATGGCCTATAAGGTCCCTTCCAACTCTGATTATCTGTTATCTGTTATCTATTTATGAGCCCCGTATTTCCAAATTTCTATGACATCTTTATTTAGAACCTCTCCACTTATGAATAAACAATCCATTCATACATTTTTGAATGTTGTAATTAAATAAAATCCCTATATTCCAAAAAAATCTTGTAAATCATTTCATTTGAACAAAATGAAGCAATGATCTATGCTTGTGTCCAATATATTTCTCTAAAAGGATGAAATTATACTGCTACCGTGTTTCTCCAACAATATGGCCTCCCCCAATAGGAAGACCCAGCATGTTTTCAAGGCATAAGGTGAAATTAAGCCTCTCCCCCCAAATTTAGGCCTAGTTTAAAACATGCAAAATTGGGGGGGTGGGGGGAACTTGCCATTAGGAGCACCCCGCGGGCAGCCACGCCTCGCCACCAGCCTCTCCTAACGGCCAATCATGGCAGAGCGCGGAGAGCTCCCTACCCCCGTCAAGTGGCTTTGCTCAAGACCCGGGTATGGTGCTGGGTGCAGGCTGGGTCAGTGGGTGGGCGTTGGTGATGGGGCACTTTGCATCGCGCCTGCCGCTATTGCTTCCTCCGCCATTGTTGCTTTCCCTTCTTCCTGTGTGCTGAAGGGATTCATCAGAGGATTCACCACAAAGGAGGGGAGTGCATTTAAGGGGGTGAATCCTCCTTTGGGGTGGATCCTTTGGGAGAACCCCAAAGGAGGATTCATCAGAGGATTCCCCCAAAATGAGGATTCATGAGAGGATTCATCCCAAAGGAGGGGAGTGATTTAAGGGGGTGAATCCTTTGGGAGAATCCTCTGGGAAGCTTGGTGCTAAAGGTCTGTAGGATGATTCCCTTTCTCTTCTGTTCATATTGGAAGGTTTGCCTCTGCTCGAAGGGCAACGTGGATAGATGGTTCCCTTTTTAAAACTACCGGGAGGGGTGGGGAGGAAGCTGCCCGGCCAGTGTGTATTCTTAGGGAACTGACGGAGGGAATGAGAATAAAGAAAACTTAAAGAAGGGGGGAAAGGTGCATGGGGGAGGTTTCGGGCAGCTGGAACAAGAGGAGACTGCCTGACTGTACAAGGGACCATGACCCAAAGCTCTGGGGCGGGAAGCAAAGCGAGGTGTGTGTGTGGGAGAAATGATCACATCACCCTCCCTCTGCCACTTCCACCTACCCAACCCCGAAATACTCACCGATTTGCAGGGCCTTGTCGTCGCAGCTGCCGTCAATCAAAACGAAGCCCCTGCGGGAGGGCAGGAGGTTCTTGTCGGCAGCGGGGTCTGTCTCACCGCTGCTCCTGTTGTTGGAGACAGCACTGGTGAGAGAGGTGCCAGCACTGGCGGGAACTGTGGAAATTATGGCTTCCCCACCCGAGAAGCAGCTGAAACGTTGATGGTGGAGGAATGTGCAGCACTCCAAACGCGGCAGCGCATGGGCAGAAGGGAAAGCTACAGTGGCAGAGGAAGCAATAGTGGCAGGTGCAATGCAAAGTGCACCACCACCACCGCCCACCCGCTAACCCGGCCTGCACCCAGCACCATACCCGGGTCTGCAGCAAAGGCGCTTGGTGGGGGTAGGGAGCTCTCATCACTCCACCATGATCGGCCATTAGGAGCGACTGGTGGTAAGGCATGGCTGCCCACGGGGCACTCTAGGCGAGGGTGTGGGGGGAGAAATTAAGTCACCCCCGAAAAGACGGCCTAGCCATTTTTTCGGGGGTCAAAAGAAAATAAGGCCCAGCCTTATTTTCTGAGAAACACGGTAGAGTGTGAGAGAGCAAAAACAACTTTTAAACATTTACATTCCTTTCTGTGCTGAACTGGAAAAAGAACCCAAATTAAAGGGGCTCAAAACAGTTAGGAAAGTTGCAAGCCTTAACTACAGTACAATCTACAAATGAGTTTACATCATGCAGGCTTTTATTTTGTTTCTTAGCTAGACAGCAGTGAGAAGAAACAGTCAAAATGTGAGAAAAGGGTCAAAATTATTAATCTAAACTGTTCCTCTCAACTGAATGGTTATCTGATAATATTTCCAGATGTCTAAGTGTAGATTTTTGTTCAAAATAATTGCACCAGTTATGAAAAAAACAAAAAAAATACTTTGTCTTATAAAATAAAACCCCTCCCATAAGCAACATCAAAAATTTAATGATATGAGTTGTACTCTGAATTAAATGAAATTTACTGAGAGCGTTGGATTGACATGAGTGAAGCACAATCATTTTTAATAAATTAAATGACAGTTACCTTGATATCCAAATATTATTCTGAGTAACTGTGTTTTTTTAATGAATTTAAACAATAACTAGGGTATTTGTTTTAGTTAACAAAACAAATTAAGGAACATCAAGGCAGATGCAATTTCAAATTATTGTTGTAAAAAAACAGTGAAAAGATAACATGAATATGCTCATCTTAAGTGATTGTAAGGTGACCAACCCGTCCTCCTTTAGGGAGGATAGTCCTCCTTTTGTAAGTTCTGTCATCTATCAAATATGGAGATTTACAGATTAGTCTTCAAATATTAAAAAGTAGGACATTAGGAGGACCCTTTTCGAGAAAGGATAGAACTTACAAAAGGAGGACTGTCCTCCCTAAAGGAGGACGGTTGGTCACCTTAATTGGCTTAAGCCAGAAGCTCAACAAAGAATTCACGAAATGCCAAGTAACCATGGAGATGTCCTTCATCTAAAATACAATTAGCTTTCTGTCCACAACAGCTCTTTCTGTTGCTTTGAGCCTTCATTCCTTCAGCCTTTTCTCACAGCCAAAGGACCCAACAACTTTCCAAACAAATGTGATATTCTTGTATTTCCAATATTACGCCTCTTCCAAATTTTTTCTCTCGGGAAAACTCAAAGGATTTACTTGGTGCAAATGTTTCATTGGTATATCAGAAGATGAAATTACCCTGCTAGAGTGTGAGAGAACAAAAACAACTTTTTAAAATTTACATTTTTTTTCCATGCCAGACTGAAAAAGAAACTAAATTAAAGGGGCTCAAAGCAATTAGCAAAGTTACAAGCCTTCACTGCAGTTCAAACTACAAAAGCAGTGCAAAAATATCGATGGGGAAAAAAATAAAGGCCCCAAATAGGTCAAGTTCTGTTTGTCACCTACTCAGTTCAAATGGAATGTTCTGTTTATTATATTTGTTTGGCAGAAATAGGGATTCAGGAATTCGAAATATAATTATGTAAGCCAAGAATATTATCTGAACCAACTGAAAAATAAAATACAGTTCCTAACACAATGTACAGCAAAAACCTGTGGTTTGATGATAATGTTGGGCTCAAAATTAATACAGTACAAGGATAATACAACAGATATGTTTGATTCTGGGGCATTGGATATATTCAGTAAGATTTAACTTAAGTTATCTCGCTGTCACAATAATACTTTTGTGTTTCTCGTGTCGCTTTTTTGCTGCAAAACTCTGTACTTCTTGTGTCCTAACCCTAATACCATTCACATTTGACATAAAATTTGATTGGGATGAAAGGTAATAAAAGCAAAGAAAAAAGTATAGGTCCAAGGGACACAGAGAATCAGAGAGTGGAAGTGACTCTTCAATGAATCAGAGATAACCAACTAGCATAAGGCAACTCTGTCCATTTATGACATTGAATGTTTAAATGCTCCACTTGAGCATTTCTTGGATCAATAATCCTGTTGCTTTGCTTCAGGAACCAACAGGTCAAAAGGACAAGTCAGGAATAGAAACTTATTCCCAAGTGAATTGTTACTCAAAGTAATTGGGAGTTGAAAAACATGTCTTCATATCGATTTTACAGAAGACAATGTTGAAAAAGCATTATGCAATCTAAAACCATCTCTATCTATTGGACCGGACAGAATATGTGCCTACTTCTTAAAAAAGCTATCCGCTGCCATAGCCGAACCTCTAAGCATAATTTTTGAAAAATCTTTCAGGACCAGCTCCTTGCCAAAACTATGGTCACAAGTGACGGTCATCCCCATCTTCAAAAAGGGAGACCCCAGTCTAGTTGAAAATTATAGACCAATCTCTTTACGCTGCATCACCTGTAAAGTCATGGAATCAATTATTAACCAATCCATTATCCTCCACTTATAGACAAACAACCTACTCTCTAACAAACAATTTGGTTTCAGAAAAAAACTATCCTGTAATCTGCAACTCTTACATTGCAAAAACATGTGGACTACACAACTCGACCAGGGCAAAGCAATAGACACAATTTACATGGACTTCTGTAAAGCCTTTGATTCAAGGGTACATGACAAACTACTCCTAAAACTAAAATCTTATGGTATCTCTGGACACCTGCATAACTGGATAGAAGCATTCCTGTCAAACAGACAACAAATGGTCAAAATTGAGAGCCTCCTATCAAATTCTGTACCTGTCAATAGTGGTATCCCCCAAGGCAGTGTTCTAGGACCAACTATCTTCATACTCTACATAAATGACCTCTGTGATCATATTAAGAGCAACTGCATTCTCTTCGCTGATGATGTAAAGCTATTCAACACCACAGACAATACTGCTATCCTTCAAAAAGACCTCGACTATGTATCAGAATGGTCAAACAAATGGCAACTTCAAATCCCAACAAATAAATGCTCTGTCTTACATATTGGCAAAAAAATATATATCAGAAAATAAAATACAGGCTGAATAGTCAAGACCTTGTTGATGATCCAAACTCTGTCAAGGATCTTGGAGTACTCATATCTAATGATCTCGGTGTTAGAGCCCATTGTAACTACATAGCCAAAGAGGCATTAAGAGTTGTTAACCTAATCCTGCATAGCTTTTTCTCTGGTAATATCACACTACTAACTAGAGCATACAAAACATTTGCTAGATCGATACTTGAATACAGCTCATCAGTCTGGAACCCACATTACGTATCTGATATAAACACAGTTGAGAAAGTTAAGAAATATTTCACAAGAAGAGTTCTCCACTTCTCTACCCATTGCAGAATACTTTATGCCACCAGACTTGAAATTCTAGATCTAGAAAACCTAGAACTACACCGCCTTAGCTCCGATCTAAGTATAGTATATAAAATTATACATTGCAATGTACTACCTGTCAATGAATACTTCAGCTTCAACTATAACAACACAAGAGCACACAATAGATACAAACTCAAGGCAAACAGCACCAAACTTGATTGCACGAAATACAACTTCAGCAACAGAGTGGTCAATGTCTGGAATACTCTACTTGACTCTGTGGTTTCTTCCCCAAACCCCAAAAACTTTAACCTTAGACTGTCTACTATTGACCTCACCCCTTTCCTAAGAGGTCTGTAGGGGGCATGCATAGGCGCACTAACCTTCCTATTGTCCCTGTCCTATTGTTTCTTTTTAGTTATTTCTTTTTATTTTTCTTATATATATCCATCTCATATATTCATAACTATGTTTATACTTATACCTGTTATCTTATAATTGCTTGACAAAATAAATAAATAAAAATGTTAGTATGAGTGAAGCACCTTTCTCTGATGATTAAAATAGCCAGCATGATACTGTTTAAAGAATTGTATGCGGAAGACATATATGTAGCCATGTATCTATTTAAATTCTCTCGTTTGCAGATTCTCATTCTCAAAATTAATTGTGGAAGTAGATATTTTATTGTACTATTCTAATTTCTATAAAGAAACATGTTCATTGTTTGCACCATGTCAGGGTAAAGATTTAAGAGCTGACCAGCTGCTACGATGATGTAATGCTGTGAATGAGTTTGCAAGGTTTTTGGGCTGATATCACTTTAAGAGCCTGTAATAAGAAGAGACCCTGTTGGGGAGTACCTCTCTCCATACTGTAATTTGCTGACTGCTGTTTGTTTGAGGTCTGACTAAAGAAGGTGCATGTATATATTCATTGTAGATAAAACCACTATCTAAATACAAACATTTGTTTACTGTATTTGCTCCTAAGTTGTCTCACATAGTCACACTGTGTGCACTGTGACACACCATAAATTTCAAACTCAACATCAAAAAATTACACACAATCCTCCTTCAAGATAAGATGTAACAAAGAACACTGGAGAATTGCAACAGTTGGGAAAACAGCTTTGCTTTTAATTTCTTTACATTCTTAAGCTTAATTAAACTTTTATTTCATTCAAGATTGAGGTGAATTCACCCAGTGTTTTCAAAGTTGTCAGTCTGAAAGTCTCTAAGGCTTTAGAAGTAGGTAATGAACAATTTCCAAAAATGATTGCAAAGTGATATTTGCAAATTTAAAAGCCATTAGCAAAATAGATAATCCCATTTCCCCCTTAAACTCAAACCTGCAGAAAAGAACTGTGCTGTTGTTGCCTTATGAGGAGCAGCTGTCTGGAATAAATGTGGGCAATCTCCATCCTCTCCTTAACTAGAGATGTTCTAACGAACTGGTCTACTCACTGGTTCCTTGGCCATTGCTGCAATCATTGACTCTCATAATTATCCTCAATTTGCCATACCTCTCCCAGAAATCCCTAACCTTAAATCTCTATCCTGTAACCTTATTAAGTATAGTGCAAAATCTTGGGAGCAGTTGTCTCTGCTATTCTTGGGCTCTAGCAAGGGGTGGGATTCAAATTTTTTAACAACTGGTTCTGTGGGCGTGGCTTAGTTGGTGGGCATGGCTTGGTGGTCATGTTATTGTCTGGGTGTGGCCAACTCAATATCACTCACATCGAGGCACGTATCTCCTCGCCTGGCCTCTCATGACTGTGGCCTCTCATGACTGCTGCAACAGTTGTAAGTGTGAAAAATGGTCATAAGTCACTTTTTTCAGTGCCATTGTAACTTTGAATCATCACTCCACACAACCAAAGTACCAGCAAAGGAGGGGGAAAAAACCCAGAGAAGTTCCTGAGACAGGAAGTCTAGTCCTGCCAAGAATGTAATAAGGGTTAACGGAGAGGCAGTTTCTGTAAGCAACACCAGAATGTTTCCTTCCTGCCTTCCTTACAGGATTAGGCCAGTAATTTCTTCTAACAACTGGTTCTCTGAACTGCTTAGAATGTTAACAACCGGTTCTAGCGAATAGGTGTGAACTGGTAGAATCCCACCCCTGGCTCTAGCTGTGGCTAGCAAGATGCAGCATTCTAAAATACTGTATGTCTTTTGTTGAAATGAGCAGTAAACTATTAGAACAATGCTCAGTTGAGTCACAATTTCCAATATCTATTCTTAAACAAGTAATCAGACAGGACTCTACGTTGGGTATGTTCTCTCTTCCTCATTAAATAATAGGCAATAGTAGTTGGATAGATGGGGATATGGGCATTAGGAGATAGTGTATATGACCTGATGTCCTTTACTCTGATTTGGCTACTATGACCATTCTGGAAAATAAACAGAATTCCATAAGTGTTCCTGGATTATATTCCTTGCTTGTGTGTTTTCTATGGAAGTTGTCTATTCCTGAATTAAAGGGAATATCTGAGGCTACTGAGAGTCTCTTGCATTGAGAATAATGGAAGGATTTTATTCTCTGCTTTATCTTCTCTTTCTAGCTGCTGGGAATTGGAAAAATTTAAAGAGACACTATAACAAAAATGATGGCCAGAAAGAGAGAAAGGGAATACTATGTGCAATCAAGACAGTATTGTACATTGATTAACATGTTTGATATTTATTGGTTTTTAATAATTGCCAAGCTGTTCACAAGAAATTGGCATGGAAAGATAGGTGTCCAAGGGACACATAAGCTCTTGAGTTATGACCATAATTGAGCCTGAAATTATGGATGTAAATTGTGCTGGTCATTAAGCCATTACCATGTGAACACACCCAATTTTAATACCTTTTTTTTGCAGTGGTGAATGCAACTATTATTAAAGTGAATGCAACTATTATTAAAGGAACACAATAATCATTAAGAACAACCAGTTTCTTCAATTAGCTGCTCTCTTTTTTTTTTTTTTGCAAGAATCTGGAAGAAAACACTGGAAACCGGCCAAAACTGCTGAAAATTGCAATCATGGGATGTCGTAAATGGCCATAAATGAGGAATCAATTGCCAACTGCCCCAAATGGAATCACATGACCATTGGGGGTGTGACTCTCAAAGCTCCAGAACCAGGTCATCAGTAAAAGGCTATGGAGATTCTCAGTCATCCAAGTCATGGTTATCCCAAAGGCGCTTTTTCAAAAGGCAACTGGACTTTCTGGTTTTTCTTTGAAGACGTTTTGTTTCTCATCCAATAAGCTTCTTCAGCTCTGACTGGATGGTGGGGAATGAAAGGATTTATATTCCTTGCAGATAGCTGGTCATTTGTATTCTTTTAGAGAGTCATTGAGGCCACTTGGAGGTTTATCTATGTCCTCAGGATCACCTGAGTAGTGCAAATAGGTCATGAGTAGCTCTTTGTCATAATTCCGAATGGTTAAGCAATGGCTCCTTGTCCTTCATGATACAAAACCTGAAACTTTGCTACTTGCATCAGAAATAGAAGCCTAAGCACCAAGCAGTCGAGTAGGCATCATCCACCCACGTGTAATTTTTTAAACCATAATTTTGATTTATTTTTTGTATAGTTTTTTTTATTTTTTATATAAATATATATATATAAGTATTGAATACATGAACAGTGTGAATTATGGATATTGTCAATTTTGATACCAAGTCGTCATAATAGTAACCATTTTAGTAGTCTTAATTACATTAATCATAGTCACATCATTATGATAACATGGATTGTACATTATGATTGTAGATAATACAAACATTTTTCAACTTTTGATCCTTTCATGAACATACTAATCTAAAAATATTATATAAGAATTTGCATAATAATATTTTCCCCTACTAATTTCTACCTATTCTAAATCTTAATAGCTCAAATCTTATATTAATACGTATTTTATTTCTGTCCATCATCTTCTGTTTATTTTAATACTTCAATTCTTGTTAAGTTTTGGCATGTTTTCATACTCCTCCCTTGGGATTTTATATTAATAAAATTAATCATATTCACATCATTGTAATAACATAACTCTTACAATTAAAGTTGTTAACATTAGTATTTTCTCCACCATGTATATAATCCTTCATCATTTAATTATTCAGTATTTTAATACACAATACTAATGACCATAATAATCTTGTTTAAGTGTACATACTGTAATACAACCCTCTTTCAACTTCTGGTCCTTTCATCTACATACTAATTTTAAAGTATTATAGCAAAGTATGCATAATAATATTTTCCCTCTTTCTAATTTCTACCTCTATTCTAAATCTTAATGACATAAATCTTACATTAGTAGATATTCTATTTCCATCCATCATCTCTTACTCATTTTAATATTTCAATCCTTATTGATTTTTTGGCATGTTTTCAATACTCCTCCCTTGGGATTTTGTATCTCCACGCCTCATTTGATCTAAATGTTTCTTCTTTCTCTACCTCTCACTGCCAGACCTTCCCTACATCTATCAGTGTCTCTATCCTCACTTCAAAAATGTCTTTCTTTTTATCCAGTTCAATTTTTTAATCTCTTAATCTATAATCTGCTTCATCTATTTCATCCATTTTAATTATCTCTTCCTTCTCCTTGTCTTTTGGATTCATTTGTTCCTTTATCTGCTCTATCCTTTCCTCTGTTTTTTCTCTTCTATTTCCTGGATTTCCTGTTCATTTTTTGTTATCGTTTGCTGAGCATTTTCTGGTCTCACAACTGTAGAGTTGTAATTGCAGGAATGTTCTTATCTTGGTTGGCAAACCTCAGGTAATGAATGTTTACAAAGCAAATACAACTCAAGCAAACAAAGTCACTAATGTTAAGGAGGATTAGATTACCAATAAAATATTTAAATCCAGTCTTTCTGTATTTTAAAATTATTATATTCTCACTTAGTGTTCACTTTCTTTCTGGTCTGTAATTTTTCTCTACGTATCTGTTCGCCGCTTTTTTACATTTTAGAGAGTCTATCTTTTTCAGAGTTTCTTTTCTTTGGGGTTTAATCTCTAGTGTAGAAGTTGAACATCACCTTACCCAGTTCCAGTCGAGTTATGGTTTTGGTAGGTTGGGCTATGGTTTCTTTTTGCGTGAAGACCAATGCAAAGAATGTGTTAAGCAGTTCTACTTTCTCTCTGTTGCCTGTTACTTCCTTGCTGTCTTCTCTCTTTAGTGGGCCGATTGTTTCCTTGATTTTTTTCTTGTTATTTATATGTTGGAAGAAACTTTTTTTTATTATCTTTGACTTTTGTTGCAAGTCTTTGTTCTGAGCCTTTGCTTTCCTGACTTCGTCTTTGCAGATTCTGGCTATCTGCTGATATTCTGCCTTAGTTGTGTGTCCCTCTTTCCATTTTTTTGTACTTGTCCTTTTTGTCTTTCAATTTGTCAGAGAGATCTTTCTGCAGCCATTTTGGTTTCTTCTTGGATTTCTTGTTTTTCTTTCTCAGTTGTATTGTGCTGGTCTGGGCTTTTATGATCGTACTTTTCAGAGTTTCCCAAGATTCTTGAATTATTTTCCCCTTTAGGATTTTCATCCAAGGAATCTTTCTCTCTGAGTTTATTAAAATCAGCTATTTTAAAATCCAAGGCGCTGGTATCATTGCTTGTGTTTGCATTATGTTGAATTCTAGTATGACATGGTCACTCTCACCCAAGGTTCCTGTGGTTTCAACTCCCTCTATCACTTCTTCTCTGTTTGTAAGAATTAAGTCCAGTATGGTTGTCTTTAAATTTACCCTTCAAAATAGTTTTAATGCCAATATGTTTGTTTACTGACTATTCAAAGTTACAACAGCATTGAAAAAAGTGACTTATGACCGTATTTCACATGAAGGTTGTAGCATCCCCTCAAATGTGGCTCAGGAAAGAGTTGAAAGACACAGAGAAAAGCACAGTTTACGTATTGTGCTACTTTGGAGTACCATAACTCAGTCTCGCCCGAGTTTTATTACAAATGACTTTGATGTTGGGGGTGGGGGATGGGGGGGAATCTCCATTAGCTTTTTATTCTTCTTTTCCTGTTTTTGGAGATAAAACTACTGAACTGTTCATTCAATTCAGAAGACACACAAAGGGTTTCTGATGAATGATTTCTCTTCAAAAAGGGACGTCAAGAAGAGAAGGAACAGAAAAAGAATTTAAATGGGGTTATGAACTTCACAGTTTTGCTGTACTGGCTGAAAGGTCATGCAAAAAGAATGTTCTGTCCAGAACACCAGTTCCCTAGTGCACATACATGAACAAACCAGTGTTTCTTCAGTTGTCCTTGGATAACACATTCATTCTTGAAAAACTGCATTTATTTTTAGTGGAAAGCAAAAATCCCCCAAAAAGTCATAAGGGATTTGTTCATTTCTTAAGTTACTCAGAAGAGGAACAATTTCTAATATTATATAAAATTGGCTCTTGCTACTGAATTTTCCACAGCTACATAAAGTCTGAGCAATAAGGCTGTGTTTTCAAAGGCTTTTCCTAGTCTGACCCCTACTGATGATATCTGGACAATGGATGGAAAAACAATGTTTATTTGTCCAATTAAATGATTTATAGCCAGCCTTTCTTTTGTGATTTCCAGCAGTATGAAAACAAAATAAATAAAAACACTCAGCTGAAGCTTTTTCATGTTGCCTTTAAATTCTGCAGCAGCTTTCAGTGTGTAATTTGTCTTTATAGATGTATTTGTGATTTTAAAAACCATACTGGGAACCTGTTTGAAGGGTTGGGCAAAGATTGCCAAAGTAAATTTTAAAAAATTATATCCCTGAATAAAACACATGCACTTTTATATAATTTTTCATCCTATCAAGTTTGCTAAAAATTGTACTCACTGGTGTTCTGAGTTTTCTGTAATGGGCAGGGCCATTATACAGATTTTTCTTGCAGCAGCTTACTAGGTGGTCCACTGTTTCTTTGGCTTTCTTTCAGAGACAGCAGTTGCTGTCTGTTACTGGCTTTAAATGCATTTATTTTTAAGGCCTGGTCTTGTACAGCCAGAATTAGTCCCCCTGTCCCTTTCTTCAACTTTCCTACTCTTAGCCATTGCCAGGGTTGTTGTATATCTGCTTTGTCTGTTATTTTTTTTAATGTACTGATCATGTAATATTTGCCTTACCATGACACTATTCTATTCTTCATCTGGTCTTTCTTGTAGGCCACTTTGGTCTCTCCAGGAAACCTTCTTAGTGTACCAACTTCCATGCGTCTCCTTCACAGGACTTCAGCTATCCTTCTAATGCCTCTTTTTCTTCTTCAACTGTCTGATTTACTAGCAACATTCCATGCCCACTAATGCTCTTTGTTAAGTGGACTCTGTCAACGTCACTGTGTGGATGAAGCACATAATTCATTTTTATTATTTTTCTCCTCACACTTCTCCCTACCTTAGTTGAAAACCTCAATCACTGAACAGCATTGACTCATGAGGGAATAGAAGGGGAACTTACCAAATTTGCAGATGATACTAAGCTGGCAGGAATAACTAACACCCAAGAAGATAGGCTCAAGATCCAGATGGATCTTGACAGACCAGAACACTGGGCCATATCTAATAAAATGAAATTCAATATAGAGAAAAGTAAAGTCCTACACTTAGGCAAGAAATACCAAAAGCAAACATATAGACTGGGTGAAACCAGGCTAAATAACAGTAGCTGTGAGAGGGATCTTGGAGTCTTAGTAGACAACCAGCTAAATATGAGCCAGCACTGTGCAGCAGCAGCCAAAAATGCAAATGCAATCCTAAGCTGTATTAACAGAGGGATACAGTCAAGATCAAGGGAAGTACTAATACCACTCTATAAAGCCTTAGTAAGACCACACCTAGAGTACTGCATCCAGTTTTGTTCACCACATTCTAAAAAAGATGTTGAGACTCTAGAAAAAGTACAGAGAAGAGCAACCAGGATGATTAGGGGACTGGAGGCCAAAACATACAATGAACTGTTGCAGGAACTGGGCTTGGCTAGTCTAGTAAAGAGAAGGACCAGGGGAGACACAAAAGCGGTCTTCCAATATTTGAGGGGCTGCCACAGGGAGGAAGGGGTCAAGCTATTTTCTAAAGCGCCTGTTGGCCAGACAAGGAATAATGGATGGAAACCGAACAAAGAGAGATTTAACCTGGAAATAAGAAGAAACTTTATGTCAGTGAGAACAATCAACCAATGAAACAGCTTGCCCTTGGAAGTTGTGGGAGTGCCATCACTTGAGACTTTCAAGAAGAAATTGGACTGCCAGAAATGGTGTAGGGTCTCCCGCTTGGACTAGATGACCTACAAGGTCCCTTCCAACTCTGGTTATCTGTATCTGTATCATCATTTAATAAACAAGGATAGCTCAATTATTTTGCATATTCTGTCTCAAAAGAGTGAAACAAATCTGTAAAAAAATTATTGGACCTCCTGTATATTTCAGAGGGGAAAAATCTATTTGTAGTTTGCTTAATATATCTCAGGCACACAGAGACTTATGACTTTGTTTCTTTAGGTAAAATATTATTATCTTTCTTGCTGGTGGTTAGGGAGTTTGAGCAAGGCTAGGGCAATGTATCTAAATGAATGCTTCTGTGGTGGTGGATGGTGCAGGGCAGAGGTGGTATTCAGCAGGTTCTGACCAGGCCTGGAGAACTGGTAGCAGAAATTTCGAGTAGTTCGAGAACCGGCAAACACCACCTCTGACTGGAGATTTTACAGTATCCTTCCCCTGCCACGCCCACCAAGCCACACCCACAGAACCGGTAATAAAAGTTTTTGAATCCCACCACTGGTCCAGGGGAAACCTCTGTTTGTTTTAGTCAGCTTGCATGTTAGTGGAAACAACCAGTTCTTTCTTAATTAACTTTGTTTATTTACAATATATTTCCAAAGTTTGTATTTGGCTTCACTTATGCTCACACCCCAGAAACCCATCTGGCCATTAACCATCACTGTCTTCTAAAGGTGATGAATGGAGACAAATTACTGCCAGTTTATTGCTAGCTCGAGGTTGGGGAGTGGCTTTTTCAGACTATTGATGATTAAAGACATAT
>NW_020717576.1:31271-48349 GCF_900518725.1 Notechis scutatus | reverse complement strand
GAATAGAATAGAATATAGAATAGAATAAGAATAGAAATAGAATAGAAAATAGAATAGAATAGAATAGAATAGAATAGAATAGAATAGAATAGAACAGAATAGAAAATATGGAATGGAATGGAATGGAATGGAATGGAATGGAATAGAATAGAATAGAATAGAATAGAATAGAATAGAATAGAATAGAATAGAATAGAATAGAATAGAATTCTTTATTGGCCAAGTGTGATTAGACACACAAGGAATTTGTCTTGGTATAAATACTCTCAGTATACATAAAGAAAAGGTACATTCATTAAGAATCAAGAATCATAATGTACAACACTTAATGATAGTCATAGGGTACAATCAACAATCAAATCATACTAGGAAACAGTCAAGTGGGAGGGGATGGGTGAGAAGGAGTGTGAGAAGATTAACAGTGATAGTAGTACAGTCTTAGTAAATAGTTGGGCAGTATTGTGGGAATTATTTGTTTAGCAGAGCGATGGCATTTGGGAAAAAACTGTCCTTGTGTCTAGTTGTTCTGGTGTGCAATGCTCTATAGCGTCATTTTGAGGGAAGGAGTTGAAACCGTTTATGTCCGGGATGTGAGGGGTCATAAACGGTTTCAACTCCTGTTTTAGATAGCAGATATAATTAGGAACATAATTATGAGTACATGAAATGGGTATGAATGAAAAGGAACATTAGGATAGGGACAGTAGGCACATTGGTGCACTTATGCACACCCCTTAGAGAGCTCTTAGGAATGGGGTGAGGCCAACAGTAGACAAACTAAGGTTTAAAGTTTCAGTGCATCTTTTTCACTATCCATTGGATATTCTTTTGTTGGAAGAAAAAAATCCATCTGGTTCAGTTCCAAGTGGGGAGAAAGACACTGGAAACATGGAGGGGCTGGTTGGAAAGATGGTTTACTGATGAACAGGACCACATGGGTTTTGAGGTCCTGGGCAGCTGACCACATGGAGTGGAGAGTGAGAGGTATTTATACCCACTCTTGGGCCTTGCCCTTGAGCTTCCTGTTCCTGTGCAAGGGCATATGTTCTATTGGTTGTCAGACTCCCAGGGGGCCATGCAGGGGTCATAGCTGAGGTTGTCTGAGATCAGTTTGGTTGAACCTCGCTGGGTGATGCCATGAAGGGGCTTGGTTGTGCCATGGGGTGAGCTCTGCCGATAGATAATCCTACTATGTCTTGAAGGACCATGTCTTAATCCCATCAGCCTGGAGCTGAAGGTCTTTTGTCTTGTTGATACGCTGGCCCAGTCCTGCTGGGGCTATTAAGAAAGACTCGGGGGGCTGCCTTCCATGAGCATGTTTCTCCTTTAGGGAAATATAATATTCTGCCTTTTTAAATATTTCTCAAAGTGTTTCATTCTTCTAAGAGAGGTGTGGGGGCTAACTTTGTACACTTCCAATGCCCTTTTTTTATTTCTTTAATCATCTGGCCTACTTGCCATGTTCCACGCCCACCCATTTTGCTTCGTAAGAAGAGTCAGTCAACGTCGCTGCGGGGATGAAAGGGATGATTCATTGTCATTATATTTTTGGTCTTCCTAGCTGGGCCTTTTAATTCTGCTTGAGTCCACTCCACCATTCCAGCTGTGAATCTAATGACTGGAATTTGCTAAGTGTTAATTTTCCTCCACTGAGTTTGGAACTTTAAGATCTTCTTCACTCTCTTGATGTATTCACTCCTGGGCTCTCCCTGGACTTCACTGGCCTTGATGTTGTCAGCTTGAAGGATGCCCAGGTGCAAATACAATCGGCTCATCCAAGCTTTTGATGTTATTTCTGTCGGGCATTTTGATTCCTTCAATTTTTACTATTATTCCCTGTCTGATGGTAAAGCATGGCGCATTTTGTCCAGTCCAAACTCCATGGCAATATCTTGGCTCTACATACGGAGAGTAACAGAATACCAGATTGGGAGGGGACCTTGTAGGTCATCTAGTCCAGTGGTCACCAACCAGTGGGCCGAGGACCACTGGTGGTCCGTAAGAAAATTTTGGTGGTCCACAGAAAAATGTGCCCCCCCCCCAAAGCAATTAATCCAGGCTGTGTGGGAACACAAGGCTGCCCTGCCCACATGGGCCACCCACCCACTGGCCCCCACCCTTCGGCCAAGCGCAAACCTTACCTTGAGTAGAGCCATGGGAGCTGGAACTGGAAGGTTAAGACCAACGGCGGGGGAGGGAAATCCACCCCAGGGGATGGCCGGTGCACCCGGGTGGAGGAGCAGTTGCTCCAGGGTGACCAAAGGGCCAGTCCTGTGACTACTGCAGCTCTGGACTATCGGACTGACTTTCCCACCAACGTCAGCAAGCCACCCATCAGTCAAAATTCAAATTAGTGGTCCACGGGAGTTAAAATTATGAGTTTGGTGGTGCCTGAGGTCCAAAAGATTGGCAACCCCTGTTCTAGTCCAACCCCCTGCCCAAGCAGGAGCCCCTACACCATTTCTGACAGATGGCAGCCCAACTTCTGAAGGCAACTTCTGTTCCATGGGTTGATTGTTCTAACTGTCAGAAAATTTCTCCTTATTTCCAGGTTTATTTTTATTTTTATTTTACTTGGTTTGTCAGTTGCTTACAAGATAACAGGTATAAGTAAAAACATAGTTATGAATACATGGATACATATAAGAAGAATAAAAGAAGCAATGGGACAGGGACGGTAGGCACGTTGGTGCGCTTATGCCTCTGTCTGTTGACCTTGACATATTTTGATAAAACTTCGCAGCTGCGCAAAAGGGGATAGAAGCTAGCCAGGAAATGGAAAGTTAAAGACAAGAATTCATACACCCCCTCCCCTTGCTTACCCACGGCAAAAGAATGCAAAACACCTCCAGCTCTCTTCCCCTCCAAGGCCCCCCTCCCCCGTTGCTAATGACAGCCAAAAGAAATGAGAAAGAAAAGATGCAGCAGATAGGATGCAAAAGATATAAGATGTAGAAGATATCTTGAGACTGACATTCGGACCCCCTAGAAAAAGGACATTAGTCCCTGTAAGAGAGAATAACATAAAAATATGTTAACGATTGCACACATTTCTATGGTTTATCAGGGTACTTTGCATAAAAGTTCTTGAGCAGTTCAGGAGCCCTAATGTCTTTCTCATTTACCCACTCGGCATAGGATGGAGGAAAATGTTTCCAGGCTACAAGATATTGGAGACGACCCCTCCATTTCCGAGAGTCTAAAATCTCTTTAATCTTGAAATGTTGCTCACCCTCAATCAACAATGGTACGGGGGGATCAGTCTGGGTCGGTCTCAATGCGCAGGTATGTTCGGGTTTCAACAAGCTAACGTGGAAAACCGGATGAATACGACGAAGAGTTTTTGGTAGAGTCAACTGAACAGTCACAGGATTCACAATCCGCTCAATAGGGAAAGGGCCGACATACTTAGGACCCAACTTCTTCGATTTCTGGGTGGTCTGTAAATATTTAGTTGAGAAGAACACTTTGTCGCCTACTCGATAAGCCTTCTGTGGGGCTCTCTTCCTGGGCCCCGCGCTCCCTTTGGATCCAGCTTGACCCGGCAATCCGCAATCCGGTGGCCCTCCTTCCCGCAACGGAAGCAGGCATTGGATTTGGATCTTGTCATCACTCCTCCCTTCCGAGGGTTTGGGGCCTCTCGGAGACGTGGGGGGAACGGTTTTCTCCATACGGGGCCTCCTCTGCGTCTGCTCCGGGTTAGATCTATTTCCACTTCTTCCGCTAGCAAGTACCACAGCTGCAGGTCATATGGATCCCTTCTGGAGATGCACATGTGGTATATATCTTCATTTAAGCCATCTTTGTAGGCTTCTATCAGGGCCCCCTGGGACCAGCCTCGGATGTGGTATGCCAGCTGTCTGAACTCTTGGGTGTAGTCAGCAACCGATCTCCCCTCTTGGGTTATGGTTTTCATTCTGATCCTGGCCCTTCTCTCTGCCAGGGGGTCCTCAAAACTCCTCCTCAATGCAGTCATGAAAACATCGAGGCTCCGCAGTTGGGGGGAGTTATCATTGTACAAAGTCACCACCCAGTCTGCTGCCATCCCTTCCAGGGTTCGGGTAACGCATCTCACTTTGGCTGCTTCAGAGGTGAAATCCCTTTCAAATTCTGCCATATAGCTCCCGACTTGTACCAGGAAAAACCCCAAATCCTTGGGATTTCCTCCAAACTTCACATCTA
The DNA here is from genome assembly GCF_900518725.1 of Notechis scutatus. Next base: position 44,167 of record NW_020717576.1, on the reverse strand, counting down.
ACGGGGGCAGGTGGCGTCTTCCAGGGATCACACCGATTGCTGGGGCCCCCCGGGCGGCAGCCGGCTGCTGCACTGGCGTAGGCTGGACTAGGAGGGTGGGGGCAGCCCGACTTCCCCAGGCTGAACTCGCTCCCCCTCCCCCCTCATACCTTGGAGCCATGCCGGGCTTCTCAGAAGTGTCCTTAAGGAGTCGCCTGGCTTGATCCAGCCTGCATTCCATCTCCTCCCTCTCTTGCCACAGCCGTTCCCTCTCACCTCTTCGACTTACAGTGATCCCAGGAGAGGGGGGGTCTTCGGGATCCATCCATCCAACCCCTAACGACCATCTGGGCCTCTCAGCTGAGGTTTCTTCCAAAGTGAGGTCGGCCAGCAGGTCGGCGGCTGGCACCTCTGGTAGCAGCATCGGCTGCCCCCCTGCAGCTCCCTGGTCGTCTTCATCGCTGGCTGGAGATGACATGATGTGAAACCCCCTCGGAAGAAAAGCTGATATTTTCTTCTTCGGGTGGGTTGATGCTGAGATTCGGAATAATGTCAGTCTGTGCTCCCTTCAAGATCCAAGAAAGAAATACTCAGACTCCATGGGTTAGAGCAAAGTTATCCTTTTACTGGAAATCAAAGTGGAAGCTACAGATTGAATTCCGAATCTGAGGAATTGGCGCGCAGATCACATATACAAAGGAATGGAATTGTTCCCACCCCTCAGAGTCCAAATGACTCTTCCAATTAAAAGTTCTGAATATGATCATGTGGGCGTCTTCAGGTGGTGATGAGGCCTCTGTCCGTTGACCTTGACATATTTTGATAAAACTTCGCAGCTGCGCAAAAGGGGATAGAAGCTAGCCAGGAAATGGAAAGTTAAAGACAAGAATTCATACACCCCCTCCCCTTGCTTACCCACGGCAAAAGAATGCAAAACACCTCCAGCTCTCTTCCCCTCCAAGGCCCCCCTCCCCCGTTGCTAATGACAGCCAAAAGAAATGAGAAAGAAAAGATGCAGCAGATAGGATGCAAAAGATATAAGATGTAGAAGATATCTTGAGGCTGACAGGTGAGGTCAATAGTAGACAGTCCAAGGTTAAAGTTTGTGGGGTTTGGGGAAGAAACCACAGAGTCAGGTAGAGTATTCCAGACATTGACCCCTCTGTTATTGCTGAAGTCGTATTTCTTGCAGTCGAGTTTGGTGCGGTTAACCTTGAGTTTGTATCTATTGTGTGCTCTTGTGTTGTTATGGTTGAAGCTGAAGTATTCATTGACTGGTAGGACATTGCAATGGATAATTTTATATACTATACTTAGATCAGACTGAAGGCAGCGTAGTTCTAGGTTTTCTAGGTCTAGAATTTTGAGTCTGGTGGCATAAGGTCTTCTGCAACGAATCTCTCCTGGTTCAGTTTCCATCCATTATTCCTTGTGTGGCCTTCAAGTGCCTTGGAAAATAGCTTGACCTCCTTTTTCCTCTCTGTGGCAGCCCCTCAACTATCAGAAGGCTGCTCTCCTGTCTCCCCTGGTCCTTCTCTTCCCTAGACTAGCCAGGCCCAGTTCCTGCAAACGTTCATCCTATGTTTTAGCCTCCAGTCCCGTCATTGACCTGGTTGCTCTTCTCTGCACTCTTTCTAGAGTCTCAACACCTTTTTTATAATGTGGGGACCAAAACTGGATGCAGTACTCTAGGTATAGCCCTACTAAGGCTTTACAGAGTAGTATTAGTACCTCCCTCAACTTAGGATTGCATTGGCTTTTTTGGCAGCTGCTGCACACAGCTGGCTCCTATTTAGCTGGTTGTCCACTAAGACTCCAAGATCCTTCTCCCAGTTCCTGCTATTGAGCCTGGTTTCCCCCAGTCTATATGTGTCCTTTGGGTTTTTCTTGCCCAAGTGTAGGACTTTCCTTTTCTCTATGTTGAATTTCATTTTGTTAGATATGGCCCAGTGTTCTAGTCTGTCAAGATCCATCTGGATCTTGGGTGTTAGCTATTCCTGCCAGCTTAGTATCATCTGCAAATTTGGTAAGTTCCCTTCTATTCCATCACCTAAGTCGTTTATGAAGATATTGAAGAGTGTTGGGCAGTGATTCCATTTCAGGTGATACTTTTCCACACAGTTATCTTATTGGTTCATTTCCATCCATTGTTTCATGGTGGCTGAGGGATTCTGGGAGTTGTATTCCATCCATAGTGGCTGAAGGATTCTGGGAGTTGAAGTCCACCCATGGTTCCTGAGGGATTCTGGGAGTTGTAGTCCATACATGGTGGCTGAAAGATACTGGGAATTGAAGCCCACCCATGGTGGGTGAGGGATTCTGGGAATTGAAGTCCACACCTGATGTGATGGACTATAGTGAAGAAGATCCCAAGAGAGAAAGGGGCAGAGGTATCTCGGCCTGGATATCCCGTGTGAGAGAAAGAGGCTGAAGACAGCCCCTCCTCAGTAGTTCCCAGTGTGTATTTTAGACGCAGATAGTTGAGTGTTTACTCTGGCACGGTTTTGACTAAAGGTGTGAAACAATAAAGAACTCAACAGGGAAGAATTACAGCTTGTCATCCTTTGGATGAGGGCTTGTCAGCTGCCCAGCTTTCCAACTTGTCCTGGAACAAAGGCAGAGCATTTCCTGCTTGTTGTATACCTTGGCAACAGACACCCACAACTTGGGTTCAGTGTGCCTGACCTCACAGCCCAACCTGAGCGTCTTCTCAGCCCGTATTTTAAAAGCGGCTAAAACAATTCTCCAGGTTCTAGAAAAGCCATCCGTTGTTGTTGTTTTTTCCTGCTTAATCTGATCCAGAAGTCAAAAATTGCATCCCACTTTGTCCTTTTTAATCAGCTTCCCTGGAGGATCTCTTTATTGGGCATATTCAGCTGGTAAAAACACAAAAAAAAGCCCCCGCCCCCTCCCCAAATGAGAGCAACCGTTCCATCCAACGGAGTGCAAAGTTGGGACTGGCTTATGACAAGACGTTCTGTCCAACCAAGAGAGCCACACGGGTGTCCAGGGACATTACTCCTCTTGTAAAAAGGTGCATAAACTAGAGAGAGAGAGAGCATTTCTACATCCCTGCCAAGGATTGAAAGAGGGAAAGAAGGAACAGATTCATAACCAGGATTTACGGGGGAGTCTGAGGTTTGTAGCAGGAAGTTTAGACGTTCTTGGAGACAGTTGGCTCTCAGTCCTGATTTTCTGGAAGGGCCGGTCGATGTGAGATCCACTTTTTAAAACCTGCCTATAATTTCGCATGTAAATCCCTCTCTTAAATTTCATCCCCTAGCTAGTACAAAAAGGCACTAAAAGGGCCTTTCATGGCCAGAGAAAACCCTACAAAGGGAGATTTGCTCTTGATTTGTTTTTCCATTCGCTCGGGTGACCTCTGAGTAAAAATGCTGAGGAGGAGGAGGAGGAGGAGGAGGAGGAGGAAAAGGGGAAGGAAAGCAGGGGGAGAGGGAGAGGAAGAGGAGGAGGAGGGCAGGGGGAAAGAAAGGGGGAGAGGGAGAGTGGGAGGGGAGAGCAGGAGGAGGAGAGCAAGGGGAGGAAGAGGAGGAGGGGAGGAGGACAAGGAAGAGGACGGGGGAGAGGGAGAGGAGGAGGGGGAGAGGAGGAGAGCTGGGGAAGAGGGAGAGGAGGGGAGGGGGAGGGCAGGGGGAGAGGGAGGAGGAACAAGAGGAGGAGGAGGGAGGAGGGAGGAGGAGGAGGAGGAAGAAGAAGAAGAAGAAGGAGGAGGAGGAGGAGGTCGTGATTCCCAGAGATAAGATGGGCTCTGAATCACCAGGGAACTGGAAGTGTGTGTGAACCTACTTAAGGACAGAAAAATCCCACCAGGCTGAAGGACACTCAAAGCTGTTTGCATTTGCCCCACAAAGCCTACACAAATATGTGTTTCCTGAAGGATGAATTTCCCTGGAGATGTTCGGATCTGGGATGGTGGTGGGAACTTCACTCTTTTGTGGCGGAATCCGTGTTTCTCAACCTTGGCCACGTGAAGATGGGTGGACTTCAAACTCCCAGAATTCCCCAGCCAGCCTGCTTCCTCCTCCTCCCTTTCTCCCCACTCCTCCAAGGAGATCCATGTTCAGTTCCTGAGGGGCCTCCCCCGGTACCTGAGGTCTCGCCACGAGTGGCCTGGTCTTCTTAGACGGCACCACTCCAGGCCTTCAGTAGCCATTTCGGTTCTTCTCCTCCGTCCCAAAATCCCTTAAAAAAATGCTGACACCCCCCCAAAGTGGACGTGTCAAGAGCTCACATACCACATGACACACTTGGTCTGAACAAGGGATCCGTTCTTTGCTGCAGGAAATAGCACTCTGTTATCTTTTAGCTGTAGGGAACAAAAGGCAGGTGGGCCAATATTTTCCTTTCCTGGCCAAAGGAAACTTGGCTTTGTGCCAGAGAGAACTTGGGAACGAGCAGAAGAAGAAGAGATGGTTTAAAGCTGGCCAGTTGCTTTTCCAACTGGATCCATCAGATCCAGGGAAGCCTAATTCTCGTGACGGTGGAAAAAGGGTAAAATATGGGGTCGATGATAGAGGTGCGAGATGAATCTATAAGCGTGTTCTATGTGAATCCACATCAGATCAAATCCTATCAATCTGACAGCACCTTAATCCAGACAGGGAACAACAGAATAACAGAGTTGGAAGCACCTTGAGGTCTTCTAGTCCAACCCCCTGCTCGAGCCGGGGACCCTATACCATTTCAGACAAATGGTGGCCCAATGTCTTCTTAAAAGCCTCCAGTGATGGAGGACTCGCAACTTCTGGAAGGAAGCCATTCCACTGGTTAATTATCCTCACAGTTACGAAGTTCCTCCTTAGTTCCAAGTTGCTTCTCTCCTTGGTTAGTTTCCACCCATTGCTTCTTGTCCGGCCTTCTGGGGTTTTGGAGAAGAGGTTGACCCCAGTGGTGGGCTGCACATTTTTTAACAACTGGCTCTCTGGCTGGGTAGGCGTGGCCGGTTGGTCATGTGACTGGGTGGGTGATGTCACTCATCACACCCAGCTCCGCCTCCCGGCCAATCACCTCAAAGGAAGAGGTAAGATTCAGCCAGTTGGGGCTAATCCCACCAGTTGGCTGGCCACATCCCTCCCATTTTTGACCCTGTTTTTGGGGCATTTTCAAGCTGTTTTTCAGGCCATTTTGGGATCAAAAAATGGCCAAAAACAGCGCAAAAACCAGGCTGAAAAATGGGTGGGGGTGGAGCCAGCCAGTGGTAGGATTTTCTGGTTCGTCGAACTTAGTTAGGATTTGCTGGTTCGTCGAACCTAATCTTAACTACCGGTTCTGTAGAACCGGTGCAAACCGGCAGCAGCTCACCTCCGGTTATCCCCCTCTTCTTGGGGCAGCCCCCTCAAATCTTGGAAGACTTTGCCATAATGCTCAGGGCTCCATCCTGAGCATTCTTCTTCTTATGATTATTATTATTTGGATGTGAGCCAGGACATGCTAAGTCTGCAGACGACACAAGATGAGGAGGTGTGACTAACACTTCCGGAAGAGACGGAGGAGTTTCAAAATACTGAGACAGACTTAGGAGGGGTCTGAAACAAACAGAAGAAAAGTGAAGGCCCACATCTAGGGAGAGGAACATGCAACGCATGAGTCTAGTGTGGGGAAACATGACTCGGCAGCTGTACATGGGAAAGGGGTCGGATGGCCTTTGGAATTAGCAGTTGAAGCCCAGTCAGCCCTGGGATGCAGCTGCCAAAAAAGCCAGCCCTATTTTTAGATGTATCAACAAGAGCATAAAGTCCTCCACATGAGAAGAAATTGTCCTTCTCTACTTTATTGTCTTTTCCTTTTCCTTGACTTTAGGATTCTGTTTGATCTTCATAGAAACGTTGAATTGTGAGGATGGAAGGGGCCTTAGAAGTCTTCTAGTCCAACCCCATGTCCAAGGCAGGAGTTTTTATACCACCCGGGACAAATGGTTATCCGATCTTTTATTGAAAAATGATTTCATTTTATTTTATTGCTAGCTGGATACCCGTGCTTCGCTACAAAACTATGTCGTCGGGCTTAGTTTTGGGGGAGGAAAATAAGGGGAGGAAATTCTGCCTCTGCCTACCAGCATCCATCGGCATTCATCTGGCTAGCGTCCTGTCAGTGTGTGAGAGAGTGGAGGGCTGTTTGGAAACTGAAACAGTATTTGCTGTGTGAGCAAGGAAGAGACAGCAAGGAGCCTGGGCGTGGCTTAGCTCAACTGTTCTGTACTATAGCTGCTTGCTGCTGTGAAAGGGAAAGTGAAACTCCTCTCCTCTGCTTGTGTTTTGTTTTTGGAAGAGATTTCTTTTCAGGTGGGGAGGGGGAGTAGAACTCCTTAGCATCAGAGCATCTTAATAATGATAATAATACAGGAAATACTCTAAATGCTCTGATGGTCATTGTGAAAAAGTGTTTCTTAGTGAGCCCCTAGAAGCCAAGAGGAACATCAGTGCCCAATTTAAAGTTTGTAGGCTTTACGGTTCTGGAGATTTTGTGATGATGCATGAGGGGTATTTTACTATATATATATATTTTAAGATTTTATTTTATTATTTTGTTTTACTTTACTGTTTACTGTATTATGTTTATGGTATGTTATGCTGCGTTGTGTTGTGTTGTTATTCTTACTTGTTCAGGGGTGTTTTTGTGGCCAACTTTTTGGCCAACTTCTTTTAGGACTTGGATGCCCATAAAAGATAAAACAGGTGGAGCCTTGATAAATAGCATCCTCTCAGCCCCCATCTTGGAACATAGAATCGAGAAGGAAGGGACCTTGGAAGTCTTCTAGTCCAGTGATCCCCAACCTTTTTGACGCCGCGGCCCGGTACCGGCATCAGCTGGGCGTCGCGGCCCAGTACCGGCATCAACTGGGCGCCGCCATCTTTTTTTGACGAAAAAGATGGCGGCGCCAGTGCTTCCGGTGAGCTTTTCCGGATAGAAATGGCTTTCTACCCGGAAAAGCTCACCGGAAGCACTTTTTTACCAAAAAAAGATGGCGGCGCCCAGCAACCAGCGGCCCGGTAAGACTTGTTCCGCGGACCGGGACCGGTCCGCGGACCGGTGGTTGGGGACCCCTGTTCTAGTCCAACCCTCTTTCCAAGGCAGGAGTCCCATAGCACATATCGGAGTTTGTAGCGATCCAGCCAGCACACAAACAAATAATTCAGCAGGATTCATTATATAGATAGAAGAAAGTTCTTTATATGCAATAATATAAAACATGATGCATGTAGACAATACCCATGCAGCTCTTGCAATGTGGTAGAGAGAAGACAAAGTAGCAAGTACAAGAAGAAGCACTAGAACTCTCATGCAAAGACAAAGTGAACTCTTTTATACACAGAACAGTTAAGCTAAGCCATGCCCAGGTGCCAAACTGTCTGGCATGGCTCACACAACAAATCCTGTCTCTAATGCAAAAAAGCCAATGCAATCCTAAGTTGCATTAACACAGGGATACAATCAAGATCAAGGGAGGTACTACTACCACTCTATAAAGCCTTAGTAAGGCCACACCTAGAGTACTGCATACAGTTTTGGTCACCACACTATAAAAAAGATGTTGAGATTCTAGAAAAAGTGCAGAGAAGAGTAACTAAGACGATTAAAGGCCTGGAGACTAAAACATATGAAGAACGGTTTCAGGAACCGGGCCTGGCTAGTCTAGGGAAGAGAAGGACCAGGGGAGACAGGAGAGCAGCCTTCCAGTATTTGAGGGGCTGCCCCAGAGAGGAGGAAGGGGTCAAGCTATTCTCCAAGGTACACAAAGGCCAGACAAGGAATAATGGATGGAAATTGAAACAAGGAGAGATTCAACCTGAAAATAGGGAGAAACTATCTGACAGTGAGAACAATCAACCAATGGAACAAAAATTGCCTTCAGAAATTGTGGGAGCTTCATCCCTGGAGGCTTTCAAGAAGAGACTGGACTGCCATCTGTCAGAAATGGTGTAGGGTCTCCTGCTTGGGCGGGGGGTTGGACTAGATGACCTACAAGTCCTTTCCAACTCTGATTATCTGTTATCAGTGTATTTCTGCAAACCTCCAACAAAAGATCACCCACAACATCTTGACTTTCTTGGCCAAAGTTTGGGGACATCCTTTTTTATTTTTTATTTTACAACAATTTTTTAATTTTTTTCTTGTTTCAACAAACATATCGTTATGTGAACAGTGTGGTGCTGGAGTGTCTTACATATTAAAACAAATAAGACAATATTCTTCATATTTAATAGAGTTGACAATCTTTTAAAATTTGATATTAATATGCATATTTGTTAAATTATCATCCTTGATTATTCAGTAATTCAGTATGTTATTTTTGTGTCAATCTCTATTTTCGTAATGTCACTCCTTTTACTACAAATAATATATTTGATAATCATATTTGCAGCATTTAATAGACTTATATCATTCTAATAACAATCTACAAACTTATATTGAGTTGTAATTTTCCATTATTTATCCCCATTTTAATTTCTAATTATGCCCTTGTTGTATTTTAAAAAGTATCCTCTTCCTAATTACATTTTAATATAAATAAAATAGCATTCATCCTATTTACGTTTCACAAGTTATGTAATTCTAATAATAGTACAGTTATTTTTATGAAGTTATAATCTTTCATTATTATCTTATTCAATATTTCAATATATTATTTTTATGTCAGTCAAGTTCCACATTATCATCCCTTTTCCTACAGTCAAATCTTAATAATCATATTTATTACGTTTAACAATAATATATCTTAACTGATAACACACATATTTATGTTAGATCCTAATCTTTTTTTAACCATCATCTCTCACTCGCATTGAAGCTTAGGGACATCCTTTTTTAAAAAAATATTTTATTGAACAAAACAATTAAAAACATTGAACATAGTGAAGTTGGCTTGACATAACTTTTGGTCAGTATCACAGAGATATATATTTTCCTATATACAATTATTCAAATAAATACATATCTACATTTGTTCGCTCATATATTCCATTTTCCAACGTCATTGGTCCTATTTTCATCTCAACAACGCCTTTCCCAACTTAAGACCTTCCTCTCTGCTCCCACCAGTGATAGAATCGATTCCAGATTGTGTAATATATGCCGACTTATCTTTATTTCTCATCTCTAAAGTTAGCTTGTCCATTTCAGCCACATGTCATGATTTTGTTTATTACTTCGTCTTCACTTGGCATGCCTGTCTCTTTCCAGTTCTGGGCAAAGGCTGTCCTTGCCGCAGTAATAATAAGTATAATCAATTATACAATCCAATTTTTTGGACATGATTCCTAATAGAAAGCATTCTGGCACACGATCTAATTTAAAACCCAACATTTCCTCCAACAACTCCCCCGTCCTAAGCCAAAACTCTTGCACTTTTTTGCAGTTCCACCAGGCATGGTAACAAGTTCCCTGTTCCACTGAGCATTTCCAACCATTTGGGGACTGGCTTTTATACATCTTAGCCAATCTGGCTGGTGGATGGCTCAAGGATGGCTTGGGGGACATCCTTGGTGGGGCAAGATAAGCGTGCCAACATCTCCTGCAGCGCCAACAGAGGTGGCACCGCCCGCCTCCCTCCCGCAGTCTGTGGTGGAGGAAGTGCCTCCGTTTCTGGCAACGTTTTTGGGCTTCCTGGCCAGGAAGGGATTCTTGGGTGAGATTAGGCGGGTCCTCCAGGTACATGGCAGGTGACTAAGAACAAAAGGCATCTTGTTGTGGCTAATTGCTTACGAATTGCTTACGAATTGCCAAATATTTGTCGAGTTCGGTCCTGCCCCTTCTGGAGACTGCATGAAACCCTCTCTGTATCCGAGCGTGGAAACGCAGGAACAGCTGTCATGCTGGGCATTAAACAAAGGGCGTTAAAATGAACTGTTGTGTATTTTAGGTGACAGAGCGGAACCAGCTTAGCTGCCCTGGCCCTGAGCCCGGTTTAGAAAAGCAGAGAATTAGGGGGGAAAGTTGGCTTGATCGATACATAGACAGATATAAGTCCTACTTACAAAGTTGAGGCAAGCAGAATAACAGAGCTGAAAGGGACCTTTGAGATCTTCTAATCCAGCCCCCTGGTCAAGCAAGAAACCCTATACCTGTGGTGGCTCACCTTTTCTGGCTCCCATGCTGAAAATGGCACGCACGCAATTTGCGCGCGTGCGTGCCATGACCAAGAAGGCAATGCGCACTGCCCCCCCCCCATGCCCCCTGGGCATGCGTGCATGACACACACACCCGTGTATGTGCTGTGTGTTTCTGTGCATGCATGCATGATCCCCCCCGCGCCATGCATCCCTCCGCATATGCGTGCGATTTCCCCTGCGTGCGCTGTGCTTCTCTGCGCACGCCCCCCCCCCCCTCCCTGTGCATGCATGCCAGATCCTCAACAATCAGCTGTAGGGTGGGCAGCGCATGTGCATGCATAGCGGGGCTCTTGCAGGTGACCTCTCGCACGCCGGCAGAAGTGGCTTTGCGTGCCACTTCCAGCATGCATGCCATAGGTTCGCCATCGTGTCCCTACACCGTTATGGAAAAAGGGCCCATGATGGAGCATCTACAGCTTCTGAAGGCAACTTCTGTTCCATTGGTTCATTGTCTTCACGGTTGCAAGATCCCAAAGTCTCAGCTAAAACAACAACAGGAGACCCTGTGAACAAATCCGAGATTTATTTGCCTTTGTGCCAAAGATGGCACTCATTCCTCTTCTGGATAGGATTGCACCAAGGCAATTAAACAGACGGTTTTACATATTTTTATACACATCCAAACCCACCACCTCCCATTTTCTCTGCTGCCCCATTGGCTAAAATTATTGAAATTAATATTGGATGATCCTGGGTTCACAATCGAGCCATAGATTTAGATGCTTTAACAATTAACCATTTCCTTGTCATTTGTTCAGCAGTTGCTACATCCTCCTCTGTTTACACTAACTCGTTTCTCTTCTGGGTCAGCATGACGACTATGCTCAAGTGGACTTCAGCTTATGCTTCTGCTGAGTGGATTTCATCTCATCAGCGCTTCTGTCTGTGTTAATGTGTCACTGTGGGGTTTTAAGGTTATACAGAAGAGAAACATATAGAAGAGAAATATATTGATCCTTTTACATTTTTCTTTTTCAGGAATAATTATTCTTTTTTTATTTCTCACATTATCAGGAAGTTTCTCCTTAGTTCTAAGTTGCTTCTCTTCTCGATTAGTTTCCATTCATTGCTTCTACTCCTGCCCTCTGGTGCTTTGGAGAATAGCTTGACTCCCTCTTCTTTGGGGCAGCCCCACAAATAAATTTAATAAATAAATACTAATACATGTTCCTTCTTGTTCTCTGGCTATTTAGAGTTCAACCACAAGGTAAGGACTCCATTGATGCATTCATGGCTACCTGAGGACCAAGAAACCACCAGACGTTTCTGTTGAAGGCCACCAGCTCCATCTCACTTGTCTCATCTTCTTTTCTCCCCGAAATAGTTTGAAGAAGACATTTTGGACATCTGCTTGCAGTTGTTGGACAACAACCCCAAGTTCCTCCTCAACCAAGACAAGGATTGTTCTCGACGCAACAGTCCCGTCTACATCAGCAGGGTGGTGAGCGCCATGGTAAGCATGTATAGACCTTGGACCTGCCCTAGAGGAGAAAGAACAGAATGGATTCCTGGGCCAGGTTGGACTGGAATTCTCTTGACAGAGGAGATCAAATTCAGAAAGATCCCCCACCTTTCCTGATCCTGTTCAATTCCTCCTGCACTGAAATCAACAAGGTTTAAAGTTTAACCAAGGTCTAACAAGATGGACCTACAAAAACCATTTTGTAAACTTGTTTTGTGGCAAATTTGGGTTGAGCGGTCCCTGGTGCTCTCTAAACTTGGTGTTTTTCTTGCAGACATTTCATGACCCAACTAGGGAACATCATCAGTGCTAGAAGGGAGGGGGGTTGTGGAGAGGAGGAGGAGGAGGACTTGTTGGGTCCTTGATGCTCTCTGAGATTGGTTGCTTTCTTGCAGACATTTCATTACGAAACTAGGTAACATCATCAGTGCTAGAAGGGAGAGGGTTTTTGTGGAGAGGAGGAGGAGGAGGAGGAGGAGGAGGAGGAGGAGGAGGAGGAGGAGGAGGAGGAGGAGGAGGAGGAAGTGGTAGAGGGGGACAGTGAGGTTCTTGATGCTGCCAGTGCTTGGTTGTTTTCTTGCAGACCTTTCATTAACAAACTAGGTGACATCATCAGTGCTAGAAGAGAGGGAGGTTTGCTCTCAATTTACCCCACTCCCTACTAGAACTGATGTCGTTACCTAGTTTGGTAACGACAGGTCAACAAGAAAACATCTAATCTCAGAGAACACCGAGGACCCCTCAGTTCAACCCTGAGTTACAAATATTCTGCTTTCTCTGTCGAAACTGTTGTCGTTTCATACCGAGCCGTGGCTTCCTTGGCTACAGGTCAACTGCAACGATGACAAAGGCATTCTCTTCGGACGCTGGGACAACCGCTATGGTGACGGGGTCAGCCCCATGACCTGGAGTGGCAGCGTGGACATCCTTCGCAGGTGGCAGAAGGACGGATGCCAACCGGTTCGGTACGGGCAATGCTGGGTCTTCGCTGCAGTGGCCTGCACAGGTGAGGATCCATACCGGTCGAGATGCTGCCCAGGGGGTCACCATCACGGTGGTGCAACTGGTTGGAGGGGAGAAGTTCAAGAGCCGCAGAGGCGCAGTGGTTTGAGTGCAGTACTGCAGGCTACTTCTGCTGATCACCGACTGCCAGCAGTTTGGCAGTTCAAATCTCACCAGGCTCATGGTTGACTCAGCTTTCTGTCCTTCCAAGGTGGGTAAAATGAGGACCCAGATTGTTGTCCGTCCTTCTTCCTTCCTTCCTTCCTTCCTTCCTTCCTTCCTTCCTTCCTTCTTTCCTTCCTTCCTTCCTTCCTTCCTTCCTT
>NW_020717576.1:15577-30154 GCF_900518725.1 Notechis scutatus | reverse complement strand
CTTCCTTCCTTCCATCCCTCCCTTCCCCTTCCTTTTACTTTTTTCTTTCCTTCTTTCCTTCCTTCCTTCTCCTCCTCCTCCTCCCCACTCCATTCTATTATGTTACCTACTTTGGGTCATGAAACGTCTGCAAGGAAACAACCCAGCTCAGAGAGTTTTTTATTTTATTTTATTTATTTATTTATTTGATTTGCCAATTGTTTACAAGATAATAAGTATAAATGTATACATAGTTGTGAATACATGAAATGGGTACATATAAGAAAAATAAAAGAATAAGAGAAACAATAGGACAGGGACGGTAGGCACGTTGGTGCGCTTATGCACGCCCCCTACAGACCTCTTAGGAAAGGGGTGAGGTCAATAGTAGACAGTCTAAGGTTAAAGTTTTTGGGGTTTGGGGAAGAAACTACAGAGTCGGGTAGAGTATTCCAGACATTGACCACTCTATTGCTGAAGTCGTATTTCCTGCAATCAAGTTTGGTGCGGTTTACTTTGAGTTTGTATCTATTGTGTGCTCTTGTGTTGTTATGGTTGAAGCTGAAGTATTCATTGACAGGTAGGACATTGCAATGTATGATTTTATATACCATGCTTAAGTCAGACCGAAGACGGCGTAATTCAAGGTTTTCTAGTTCTAGAATTTCAAGTCTGGTGGCATAAGGTATTCTACAGCGAGTAGAGGAGTGGAGAACTCTTCTTGTGAAATATTTCTGGACTTTCTCAATTGTGCTAATATCAGATACGTAGTGTGGGTTCCAGACTGATGAACTGTATTCGAGTATTGGTCTAGCAAATGTTTTGTATGCTCTGGTTAGTAGTGTGATATTACCAGAGAAAAAGCTACGTAGGATTAGGTTAACAACTCTTAATGCCTTTTTGGCTATGTAGTTGCAGTGGGCTCTAGCACTTAGATCATTAGAGGTGAGTATTCCAAGGTCCTTTACAGAGCTTGGGTCATCAACAAGATCTTGACTATTCAGCTTGTATTTTATTTTCTGATTTTTTTTGCCAATATGTAAGACAGAGCATTTATTTGTTGAGATTTGAAGTTGCCATTTGTTTGACCATTCTGATACATAGTCAAGATCTTTTTGTAGGGTAGCAGTATTGTCTGTGGTATTGAACAGCTTTACATCATCAGCGAAGAGAACGCAATTGCTCTTAATATGATCACAGAGGTCGTTTATGTAGAGTATGAAGAGAGTTGGTCCTAAAACACTGCCTTGGGGAACACCACTATTGACAGGTACTGGATTTGATAGTACGCTCCCGATTTTGACCATTTGTTGTCTGTTTGACAGGAATGCTTCTATCCAGTTATTCAGTTGTCCAGAGATACCATAGGATTTTATTTTTAGGAGTAGTTTGTCGTGTACCACTGAATCAAAGGCTTTACAGAAGTCTATGTAGATTGCGTCTATTGCTTTGCCCTGGTCGAGTTGTGTCGTCCATATGTTTTTGCAGTGTAAGAGTTGCAGATTACAGGATAGTTTTTTTCTGAAACCAAATTGTTTATTGGAGAGTAGGTTGTTTGTCTCTAAGTGGAGGATGATGGATTGGTTAATAATTGATTCCATGACTTTACAGGTGACGCAGCATAAGGAGATTGGCCTGTAATTTTCAACGAGGCTTGGGTCTCCCTTTTTGAAGATGGGGATGACTGTGGCTTGTGACCATAGGTTAGGCAAGGAGCTGGTCCTGAAAGATTTTTCAAAGATTATGCTTAGAGGTTTGGCTATGGCAGTGGATAGCTTTTTTAAGAAGTAGGCACATATTCCATCCGGTCCAATAGATAGAGATGGTTTTAGATTGCGTAGTGCTTTTTCAACATTGTCTTCTGTAAAATCGATATGTATTAGATCATTATTGTTATCTGTGGTACGGCTAGGAAATACTGGGCATGATCCATTGCTGTTTACAAATACTGAGCCGAAGAATGTGTTAAAGATGTTGGCTTTAATGGTGTCGTTGTTGCAGTCTTTACCATCAGGTCCTATCAAGGGTGGGACAGACCTTGAGTCTTTTAGTTTGTTGTTTACAAAATTGTAAAAAGCACGGGTGGAATTGGTGCTTAGAAGGTTTTCCTCTTGTTTAATGTGATAATTGGTGCATTCGGTCTTTATCTGGTGGCATAAATTTTTGTATCGGCTTTTGAAATTGGCAACGTGACCAGATTTGTTTTTCCGCCAGAGTGATCTCTTTTTGGATTGAAGTTTCCTTATTGATATGGGTAATCTGCTTTTTTGTTTTGTTTTGGGAGTTGTTGTTGGAACATATAGTTTGATGACTCTTTTGACTTCAAGTAAAAATATGTTGTAATGGTCTTCAACAGTATTGCATCCAGTGAATAGAAATTGCCAATCAAGGGATGAGAGATCGTTGTGTATAAGATCATAGTTGCCTTTTTTGAAGTTACAATTGGGAATTACATCATTGTGGTGATTTTTGTGTGGGCGTATGTTGAGACAAAAGTCAATCATATTGTGGTCACTGCTGGAAAAGGGTTCTTTAGTTTGTATTCCGTAAATTAAATTCAAACTATTGCAGAAGATGAGATCGAGGCAGTTGTTTAGTCTAGTGTTGTTGGTTACTAGTTGTTCCAGTCCCAGATTTGTAATAGCATTGTAGAAGGTTGTGTGTATGATTTCAGTTGTACAATCATTTAGGGTCCAGTCAATATGAGGTAGATTGAAATCACCAAGAAAGATAAAAGGGTATGAGCAACAAGGACCCCACAGTCCTCCTCTATCTCCTCCCCCTTTTCCTCTTCCTCCTCCTCTCTCCCCTCCCCCCCTTCCTTCTTTCCTTCCTTCCCTCCTCCTCCTCTTGACTCCCTTCTAGCACTGATGATGTGCCCTAATTGGGTCACGAAATGTCTGCAAGGAAACAACCCAGCTCAGAGAGCACCGGGGACCCCCAATATTTTGATTGGTTAGCAAACACTCACACCTTCGGCTACCACAGACCAACACACACACACACCCCAATCATTCTCAGTCCTAAGACTCATCCTTTTCTGCAGGAAGCCAGCCTTACAAGCTGCCCCCGCATTTCAGGACACGAAGCTGCTGGGCTGGCCCGTGCAGCTCCCTCCATCCTGTCTGCACTGCAGGCGAGACGAGACGAGGCGGGGTGACTCAGCCCCGGGACACCCAACCACACACACCCCGTTTCCCCCCCTCCCTCTGCTCACTTCCTCTCTCCCTTTTCTTCTTCCTCCTCCTCCTCCTCCTCCCCCCAAAGTGTTGCAGCTGCAGCCTTGAATTCAGCACTCTGTTTGCTCAACCCCCAAGCAAACACGGCCCTCCGGTCAATGGCCAACCCCGGTCGGATTTGCAGAAAAGCATTAATTAATCCACCCCCCCCAGAGGTCTGATTGCTAGTCTCCCAGTCCATCTTTTTTCATTTCTCTTTCATGCAGGTTGTGCAAGAGCCAGGGAGGGTTTGCCGTTCCCTCCCTAAGCCATGGAGGAGGCTCTGTTTTTAATTCGCCTAGTTATTTATTGATTAGGTTTTTGCCCTTTTTCTCTTCCCCAAAATGCATTTGGCCAGCATGACGCTTCTTTTACCCCGGAATGACCTTCACCCTTCTAAGGAAGTTTCAGGGCTTCTCGGAAATTGTTGCTTCTTATATTTGTTTTTATAAAACCAGAAGCCTCAGGCAAAGCAGAGAATTTGGATATATATATCCCCAAGGGAGGCCCACCTGGCTCTGAGGTCCTCTTAGGGCAGGGGCCTCCCACCTTGGCCACTTTAAGCCTGGTGGACTTCAACCCCCAGAATTCCTCAGCCAGCCGTGTCTGTTTCTTTTTCTCCTATCTCCCAAAGAGGAGAGGTTGCAGAGGAAGGGATTGCAAGAGAGTTTAAGCTGTGCTGGATGAGGAATTCTGGGAGTTGAAGTCCACAAGTCTTAAAGTGGCCAAGGTGGGAGGCCCCTGCTCAAAGGACAAACCCCAGAGTTTATTTGTTTCTTTATAAACAGTCCTTGACTTACAACAGCAATGGAGCCCAAGCAAGCAAGACAGTTTTTAAGTGAAATTTGCAAGCAAGGTTTGTCCCACTTTTCTACCTTTCTCACCGCCGTTGTTAAGTGAATCACCGCTGTTGTTCATTTAGTCACGTGGTTGTTAAGTGAATCTGGCTTCCCCATGGACAGAAGATCACAGACATGTCCCTAGGACACAACAACCATCATAAATATGAGTAAAGATGATGAGGGGACTGGAGGCTAAAACATATGATGATGAACAGTTGCAAGAACTGGGCCTGGCTAGTCTAGGGAAGAGAAGGACCAGGGGAGACAGGAGAGCATCTTCCAATATTTGAGGGGCTGCCCCAGAGAGGAGGAAGGGGGTCAAGCTCTTTTCCAAAGCACCTGAAGGCAGGACAAGAAGCAACAGACAGAAGTTAACCAAGGAGAGAAGCAACCTAGAAATAAGGAGGAATTTTCTAATAATGAGAGCAATCAACCCATGGAATAGAAGTTGCCTTCAGAAGTTGTGGGAGCTTCATCACTAGAAGCTTTCAAGAAGACACTGGACTGCCATCTGTCTGAAATGGTGTAGGGTCTGCTTGGGCAGTGGGTTGGACTAGATGACCTATAAGATCCCTTCCAACTCTAATACAAATTAACCAATCTGTATCAGCGTAGCTGGTCTGGAGTCCATAACTAAGAGTTGGGAAATAGGGAAGAGATTCACGCATTGTGGTCATCCTGCCCAGATCCTCCTGTGACTTCTGTCATGGGCAGAATGACCTCATGGGGCATGGGAGGCGCCAGGACTGCCTTCCACCCCTCCAGCGCCTTTGATCCTGTTGGCTTCCATTGGATCATTGACCATCTCAATTGGGATCTCAAGCGTCCTGGCAGAAGCCAGGTGAGAACCTGGGACTTCTCCAATCGCAAAAGGAGGCGAAGGCTCTTTCTTAACTAGGATAATCTGGAGCTTCTGCATGGCCGCTACCTCCACCTCCTCCCAAATGGTGCAATTTAAGATCGTGGTTATTATTAGGCTTGATTGCACAGTCAGCCAGCTGTTCAGACCGGATTTGTCATTTTTGTCCAAACATTGACGCCGTGGGAAAGACAGGTATGGCTGTCTGACAGGGTTACATGTAATATCACAGGATGTGAGCTGTTCCAGGTCAAGCTGCCTTTTGCAATTGACTGATGGTGATTTGGACAATGGCGATGGTATTATTATTCTTCTTACTGTTGTTGTTGTTATGGTTCTATTACGGCACCTATCACTTTTGAGACTTCCTTTTGTTTTCTTTGTTGTTCTGTTTCCATTTGTGGGTCTTTGTATATTGTGATCTTCTCCAACTCTTTCCCTTCTACTCTGCAATTTCCAGGTCCTGCCATGTCCACTATCCAGACATTTTTTTGTGTTTCTTATCAACAATTGTTACGTCTGGGGTGTTACGTGGCAGGTGCCTGTCTGAAGTCTTCATTTTTCAACAACTTTCTCTATTTTATAATCCCAGCAGTTCTCGCTTGCAGGCAAAGGGTATTTCTTGCAGATCTTCCAGTACACCATTGTTGCTACTTTGTCGTGCCATTGCTTGTAGTCAGTCTGGGTGATCTTCCTGCAGCTGCTAACCATGCTGTCCATGTTCCTTCTCCTTCTTTGCAGAGACAGTATTTGCTCTCTGTTGCTGTCTTCTCAATTATGGTTTTGTATGCATTTGTTCTCAAGGCTTGGTATTATTATTATTATTATTATTATTATTATTATTATTATTATTATTATTATTATTATTATTATTATTATTATTATTATGTCTTTAGAATAGAATAGGAATTCTTTATTGACCAAGTGTGACTGGACACACAAGGAATTTGTCTTTGGTGCAAATGCTCTCAGTGTACATAAAAGAAAAGATACATTTGTCAAGAGTCAAGAATCACAAGGTCCAACACTTAATGATAGTCATAGGGTACAATAAGCAATCAAACAGTCCATATAAATCGTAAGGATACTAGCCACAAAATTGCAGTCATACAGTCACAAGTGGGAGGGGATGGGTGATAAGGAGTGATGAGAAGATTAATAGTAATAGTAATGCAAACTTTGTAAATAGTTGGACAGTGTTGATTTGTTTAGCAGAGTGATGGCATTGGGGGGGAAAACTGTCCTTGTGTCTAGTTGTTCTGGTGTGCAGGGCTCTATAGCGTCGTTTTGAGAGTGGGAGTTGAAACAGTTTATGTCCGGGATGTGAGGGGTCTGTAAATATTTTCACAGCCCTCTTTTTGACTCGTGCAGTATACAGGTCCTCCATGGAAGGCAGGTGGGTAGTAATTGTTTTTTCTGCAGTCCTAATTCCTCTCTGGAGTCTGTGTCTGTCCTGTCGGGTTGCAGAACCCAACCAGACAGTTATAGAGATGCAGATGACAGACTCCATCATTCCTCTGTAGAACTGGATCAGCAGCTCCTTGGGCAGTTTGAGCTTCCTGAGTTGGCGCAGAGAGAACATTCTTTGTTGGGCTTTTTTGATGATGTTTTTGATGTTAGGTGTCCATTTTAGGTCTTGTGATATGATGGAACCTAGACATTTGAAGGTGTGATACTGTGTTGTCTAGTATTGTAAGAAGTGGTAGTAGGGGAGGGTTTCTCCTGAAGTCTACCACCATTTCTACTTTGTCTTTATGGATACCAGGAGGAGGAGGCAGCGTACTTTCTGGCCTTTTCTTTGATATTTCCAATGGGAACACCTTGTTCTGTAGATGATGGAGAACATGCAAGGAATCCAGGCCTCTTATCACTGGTGGACATTTCCACCCTGGATAACCTCAGAAGGAATGTGGAGGAGGAGGAGGAGGAGGAGGAGGAGGAGGAGGAGGAGGAGGAGGCTATTCCTGGATCTCCTCAATCATTCTTTCTCCCTCTCTTGGTCTCTCCTTCCCCTCTTGACCCAGGAATTATCACTGCTGGGTGGAATCTTGGATGACCCGTCCAGACCTTCCTAGCGGCTATGACGGCTGGCAAGCCTTGGACCCAACTCCACAGGAAAAGAGTGAAGGTAAGCCACGGAAAGATCGTGCTTCCAGGTCTCTCCTAAAGGCTAAGGGAGGATATGGGATGGACAGACTGTTGCCTGCTCCCAAGCCCACATTTGTAAGTCCACCCTTGGAATGCTGCATTCAGCAGTGATGCAAACAAAACAAGACACTGAGACTCTGGAAAGAGTGCAGAGTAGAGCAACCAGGATGATCAGGGGACCGGAGGCTCAAACATACAAAGAATGGTTTCAGGAATTGAGCATGTCTCGTTTAATGAAAAAAAAGAATAGCAGAATAACAAGAGTTGGAAAGGACCTTGAAGGTCATCCAGTCCAACCCTCCACCTAAGCAGGAGACCCTACACCATTTGTGACAGAGGGCAGTCCAGTTTCTTCTTGAAAGCCTCCAGGAATGAAGCTCCCACAACTTCCGAAGGCAACTTCTGTTCCACTGGTTGATTGTTCTCACTGTCAGAAAATTTCTACTTATTTCCAAGTTGAATCTCTCCTTGATCAGTTTCCATCCATTATTCCTTGTCTGGCCTTCGGGTGCCTTGGAAAATAGCTTGACCCCCCCTCCTCTCTGGGGTAGCCCCTCAACTATTGGAAGACTTCTCTCCTGTCTCCCCTGATCCTTCCCTTCCCCAGAGTAGCCAGGCCCAGTTCCTGCAACTGTTCATCGTATGTTTCATCCTCTGGTCCCCTCATCATCCTGGTTGCTCTTCTCTGCACTCTTTCCAGAGTCTCAGCATCTTTTTTATAGTATGGTGACATGATAGCAGTGTTCCAATATCTCAAGGGATGCCACAAAGAAGAAGGGGTCCATCTGGACTTCCGGTTTGAGCTTCTTCGGCGACAGACCGAAGCCTCGTCTCTGCAAGGCTTCGATCCGTGCTCGCCGCTGGAGCGCCCCAAGCCAGCTGGTTTCGGGGCTAAGCCACCATGCAGAGGTGGTGAAGAGGGGGGAGACTGCCTGCAGGGTTGAGAAGAGCCGCATCTCTCCTCCCCTGCTGGCCATTACTCCCTTTCCCAAAGGCGGTTGCAGCGGTGGTCAGAAATGGCCACCACAAAGAAGAACTCGACCAGGAAAGAATGTGCAGGAGGAAGATAAGAAAAGAAAGTTTTGGTTGACCGGGTCAAACAGCAAAAGCAACAAATAAGGTACCCTGGAATTGAAACTATTAAAAAAAACAATAACATTGTTCCCTAAGAAGATTTTTAAGCTGCGAAGGAGAGAGAAAAGGGGAAAGATTTGGGGTTTTTTTCTCCTTTTCCTATACTGACAGCTAAGAGACTTAAGCAAGAAATTGGAAAAAAATCCACTTTGACATCAATAGGCATTTAATGCAGAAAATAAAAAGTCAAAGGGATAATAAAGATTTCTGGATAATCAAAAGCTTTTGAAAACAGGAAAGGAGAGAAAAAGGATAAAAGGGCAGGATCTGGAAGGGAGGAGATGGCCTGGAATTAAAAAGAACACAGCAAAATCTCAACAAGACTTCCAAAAGATACATTTTAACTGAAATATCACAAGAAAAACCCCAGCAAGAGAAAGTGGAAAAAGAAATAAGAAGAAATAACTCGGGACTATTTGGATTACTTGATGATTTCTGGATTTTTGGTTATTGTATTTGAATGACTAAAATCAATCGGGTGGTTGTTTAAAACTGTTTAAAATGGCTCCACTTTTAGAAGAACTGAAAATGGAACTTAAAAAGTACAAAGAAGATGCACAAGAAGGGAGCGGTTCTTTTGGCTTCGTATTTCAGTTTTTAGAAATGGAGATTTGGAATTATGAGAGACAACAAGAAATGCCTGCAGAACAAGAAGATTGCGACAAAGAAGAAGCCATCTTTAATGAACAAGTAATCTTAGATGGGGGGAAAAAAGGAAAAGGGGGAAAGAGAACGGAAAGTTTAAGATTGGGAAAAACAACTCCCCCCCAAAAAATAGAGTGAAAAATAAGTATAAAATCAGAAAGCAACAGAAGAGGGAAATGCAGAAGAGAGAATTAGAAGTAGAGAGACAAGGGGGTAAAAAGGGGAGGGAGAAGATGAGAGGGAAGAAAGGAAAAGAAGTTATAAAGGACAGAAACAAAATATAGAGAAACAGGGCCTATTTAGAGATAATGGGTGAAAACTTAATGGAAAAAGGGATTCTGCAAAGGTACATAAGATATTATTGTTATATTAGAAATAGAAATAACTTTAGAAAATATGAAACAATGTATGATTAAAATGTGAAAAGATAATATGAAATTGAAACAGAATGGACAAAAGTATAAATATAATTATTTGAATTGAGATGAGATAATCAAAATAAAATTGAGAAAATTAAAAGAGGGGAAAAACTATATAGAAAATGTAGAATAGTATAAGATATGGAATAGAACACAAAAAGGAGCATGAAATTGAGTTTTGTGTCTGTATAAAGAAGTTCAACCCGGCCGGGACCATGCTATTTTCAAAAAAGATGTTTTACTTGTATTTTGTATGTGTGAAAACCCAAATAAAACTTTATTTAAAAAAAAGAAGAAGAAGAAGGGGTCCATCTATTCTCCAAAGCCCCTGAAGGCAGGTCAAGAAACAAGGGATGGAAACTGATCAAGGAGAGAAGCAACCTGGAATTAAGGAGAAACTTCCTAACAGTGAGGACAATTAACCAGTGGAACTGCTTGCTGTCAATTCATAAAATATTTCTATGGTCTTTTTAGAGTTGCCAAGAGAAAGGGAGGGAGGGGGAGCAGTGCAGCAGCTTGCAAACCGAAAGTGCATTCCACAAATGTTTTCAAAGATAGTAACTAGGCGACTGAAGTTTCTGCTGTGCAAAATTCTAACCGGAGAGCATGATTGAGGACTCTGGGCTATGGAGGTGTCCCATTGGAGAATATGAATTATGATACACCCAGGGGGTAGAGGGGGAAACCAGAGTCAAGGGTGACAGTGAATGATGTGTCTCAGAGTCGGCTAAACCCAGGCAGTTCCGGACATATTAACTCCCAATAAATCCTCTCGAAGTTTTGGAAGTTTGGCTCGAGACTCATGATTTCATTGCGGGTAACGGCTGGAACCCTGACACTTGCCTCCAGAAATTGTGGCCGCTCCATCACTGGAGGTTTTTAAGGAGAGACTGGGCGGCCATTTGTCCAGAATGGGATAGGGTCTCCTGCTCCAGGAGGGGGTTGGAATAGCAGACCTCCAAGTTCCCTTTCAACTCTGTCCTGCTATGTTCTATGCGCTCCTTTCTCAGGAGTCTACTGCTGCGGGCCAATTCCAGTGAAAGCTGTCAAGGATGGACAGCTGGATTTCAAGTACGATGCGAAGTTTGTGTTTGCCGAGGTGAACGCCGATGTTGCCTTCCTGATGCTCCAGAGCGACATGTCCCGGAAGAAGACCCTGCACCCCAACCTGGTGGGCAAGAAGATCAGCACCAAGAGTGTGGGGAAGGACACCAAAGAGGACATCACGCACACCTACAAGCATCGCGAAGGTACTCGGAGGGGCCATGGGGAAAATCGGGTGGGCACCCTTGAGCTCATCCCGGCAGGAAAGGCCACCGTAGTTGAGCCTGGAATTACGTCATAACTCACGCCGATCCTGAAGTGGGCTCCCCACATCCACAGGAACGAATTTATGACCTTTGTAAGTCAAGGACTACCTGGATATAATTTTGAGCAAGGGAACATCAGCAAGAAAACAACCTCTTTAGAAGTCAGTTGGGTTTGGGCAGCGTTCCTCTGACGCAGGTGGAGGGAGAGGAGCTGCCCTCTGGGTACCCCAGGGGTGGGCTGCAACCGCTTCGCCCTGCTTCAAGCAAAGAAGTAGGTCATTTTATGGTCGGTTCGACAAATGGGCAAATCCCAACCCTCTGGCTGGCCCTGCACGCCACACCCCACCCTGTTCCATCCCTCCCAGAAGTCTCCATGCGGCCTGTTTTGGATGCCAGGTAAGTGCAGGGCCCACAGGAAGACGAAAAAGGGGTTCCAGGAGGCCAGAGATGGGCCCGTTTCTGCCCTCCTGGACGCTTGAGGAAAGCCTCGGAGCGCAGGGAAGGTGAAAATGCCCCCCCCCCTGTCCAAGTGCAGGAGTCCGATTAGGCCCCACCCACCACGGCCACGCCCACCCAGCAACCCAGCAGAGAACCAGTTGCTAAAATTTTCGAAGGCCACCTGTGGTGGGATTCCAAAACTTTTACCACTGGTTCAGTGAGGGGGGCGGCTTGGTGGGCGTCCTTTGTGCGTGTGCACACACTTTGCCTGTGCCAAACGCACACTTTGCTCGGGGCAGAGGTGTTCCAACTCCCCTCCTGCAAGCCTGCACTCTCCCGGTCACTTCAGCAGCTGCCGCGCGGCACTCGGCTGTGCCGCGGAAATGCAGCTACGCTTCAAAAAGCAGCGAATAAAGGTGAGCCTGGGTGGGCAGGTGGGCCAAACACCAGAGTGGCAGAGAGAACTCTTTCGGTTTCCACTGCTCATCGCCGCTACCAGCCGAACCGGTAGCATCCCCCACCGCTGAAGCCCACCCCTGAGGGAAACCCCCCCCCAAAAAAAGGACATTTCCCAGTTTTCCTTGCTCCTGTTTTGGCTGCAGATTCGGAGGAGGAGAAAGCCTCTTTCGAGAAGGCGAAGCATGAGAAGATCCAGACCCCACAAGAGGAAGGTTTGTCCCTCAGGATCAAGGCTTCTGAGGGGATGAACAACGGGTGCGACTTCGACATCTTTGTGGTCGTCAACAACAACACCCCCGAGGAGCGGCTCTGCCGGCTGAAGATTTCGGCCGCGACTGCCAGCTACAATGGGGAATTGGGCCCCGAATGCGGCTACAAGGACCTGTTGAATGTCAACCTGCAGCCCAACGCAGGTAGCGTCAGATGGATCATACGAGGTTCCAACTCCAGCTGGGGATGGCGCAGGAATAAATCCAATTGAAATCCAGACAGCTTTTAGGAAAGGAGGAATATTTCTTCCCAGGGGTGGTATTCAACCGGTTCGGATGTACCGGTAGCGGAAAATTTGAGGGGTGAGCTAAAAAAACACCATCTCAGCTCACCAGCGCCGACACAGAGGGCGTTTTTTGAGCACTGCAAGCACCTGCAAACAGTGCATTAGGTGCACATGCAGAGTGCTCTTTCATAGAAGCAGCAGGAACCAAGTTTGAATCCCACCACTATTTATTCCCCAAAGCAAAGAGATTTGCCCAGGGGGGGTCAGCTGAAAAAAAAAGGGGTTACAGAGAGATGGTTGCATAGGGGAGCTTGTCCTTTGGGTGGGTCTTGAGGTGGAGTGGAATTGGGTACTTCACGTGCCGGTTCTGGGGTGACCCTTGAGGGCTGTGGAAGTAGGTACATGTTGAGCCAGAGAAGGGTTTAATTAAGTGAAGAGAAATGGATCCAGTCTCTTGGTTTCAACTGTGAGTATTATAATTATGTTTACCCTGTGCTAATTGACTTTCGTGTGTTTGCTTATGTGGGTTTATAATTTGAAATCAGGGTTTAGTTCTCATGTTTCAGTCAGTTTAAAGGATTTTGGAGGCTCTTAATCAGTAACTTTGGGTTAGTTGACGCCAGGATTTCCACGTACGGTATCTCTAACACAATTACATACATTCATACCCTCTTCCCACAGGAGGGACTTGAATAGATGACCGTCGGGCTTGTTCGTCC
This sequence comes from Notechis scutatus, assembly GCF_900518725.1. The sequence goes on along the minus strand of NW_020717576.1, from coordinate 17,488 downwards.
ATCATCCTCAGGATGGGGTGGGGTGGACAGGAGAGGCAAAGGAGAGAGATGTGGCTCAGGGTGTCCATGGGGCTGACGGTGAATTTGGCTCCGACATCTGAGCGAGCTTCGCTTTGTGTGCCAAATGGGTGGCGTGTTAGCACAGTTGTGCAGGCACCTGACAAGTAAGGGTCAAACCTTGGCCACTTTAAGACTTGTGGACTTCAACTCCCACAGATCCTCAGCCAGCAAAGCCTTCCAGAAATTCTCTGGCCTTTGGGGACTTAGCTTGTTCTAGGTTGCTCGCAGTTTGTGTCCCTGGGTTCAGCGGTGGGATTCTACCACTTTGGCCTGGTTCGAGCGAACCACTTCCCTCTGATTATCAAACTGTTGAGCCCGCCCGCCCACCAGGATCTAGTTGGTGCTTTATATCCACATTTTCCAGCACAGCTGATTCACACAATACCACGTGTCATCTGTTTAACACACAGCAGAAGGTGAGCTTGAAAGCATTGCGTGCGTACAAAGCGCACGCTCACCGAACCAGTTGCTCTACCGGTTGGATCCCACCCTTGCCTGGGTTGTGCAATTAAGCAGTTGTCGTTGTGCCTTTGGAAACCTGTTTACAGATGCACTGCAATAAGTCTTTTGTCTATGCCTGGACTTCTGCATCGGGAAGTTGTTTCCTGCTGCAAAATTATTGCAGGGCCATCCCTTGGAGACTGGGGAAAAGACAGGATTGAGATGGATGGGTGGAGTAATGGATTGGTCAGCGTCAGCACCTGCCCCCAACCCTTCCCAAAAATGTAGAATTGCAGAATAACAAGATTGGAAGGGACCTTGGAAGTCATCTAGCCCAACCCTCTTCCCAAGGCAGAAAAGCCAACACCATTCCAGACTAATGGCTGTCCAGTCTCTTCTTCCAAGTCTCCAGTGATGCAAGACCCACAACTTCTAGTGGCAAGCAGTTCCACTGGTCAATTGTCCTCCCTGTTGGGAAGTTTCTCCTTAATTTCAGGTTGCTTCTCCCCTTGATCAGTTTCCACCTGTTGCTTATCTTATTCCAGTTGGAGAATAGGTTAACCCCCTCCCTCTTCTTTGTGGCAGCCCCTCAAATATGGGGACGCTGTTATCATGTTCCCCAATTTTTAAGAAAATTTATATGGCTGCCCAAGTCACCCTGAGTGACTCCAGGCAGCTTACGAAGATAAAAAACCAAATATAAAAATAGAAATCATTAAACGTCCGCTCTCCTGCTGACAACAGTCAGTCAAAAGAGCCACTTGATGGGCTCCAACCCATCCTGGGGTTGCCAGGCATGCTGGCCCAACCAGGCCTTCAGGGCGTGGCAAAAGAGTGCCAACATGGGGCCCAATCTTGCTCCCTTCCTCCCTCCCTTACTTCGACAGGATAACACAGTTGGAAGGGACCTTGGAGGTCTTCTAGTCCAGCCCCCTGCTCAGGCAGGAGACACTATTTCATTTCAGATAAATGGCTGTCCCGTCTCTTCTTAAAAACCTCCAATGTCGGAGTGTTCACAACCTCTGAAGGCAAGTCGTTCCACCGGTTCCTTGTTCTCACGACCAGGAAATTCCTCCTGAGTTGCTTCTCTCCTTGCTCAGATTCTATCTTTTGCTTCTTGTCCTGCCTTCTTTGATGCTTTGGAGAATAGGTGGACTGACTCCTCTCTGGGGCAGCCCCTCCAATATTGGAAGGCTGCTCTCCTGTCTCCCCTGGTCCTTCTCGTCTCCAGACTAGCCAGGCCCAGTTCCTGCAACCGTTCTTTGTGTGTTTTAGCCTCCAAGTCCCCTAATCCTCCTGGTTGCTCTTCTCTGCACTATTTCCAGAGTCTCAACATTTTTTTTTACATGGTGGAGACTTTCATTTCTCTCTCTCTCTCTCTCTCTCTCTCTCTCTCTCTCTCTCTCTCTC
>NW_020717576.1:5236-12736 GCF_900518725.1 Notechis scutatus | reverse complement strand
CCGGAGAATCCGGTTTATGACACACCCAGGGGGGAGGGAGGGGGAAACAGGGTCCCAGGGGACTGGAAATGAGGTAGGCCAGAGTTGGCTTCATACAGGGCAGGGCCAATATGTCGCCTCTAATGAATCCTTTGAAGTTTTTTGATGTTTGGCTCGAGAAACATGATTTCATTAGGGCGATTTCTGGAATCCTAATTAAGAAGGATGGCTCTTAAGTAAGCCATGCCTGATTTTATAACCGTTTTGCCACAGTTGTTAAAACAAATCACTGCCGTTCAGTGGTGGGATTCTATCAGTTTACCTACCGGTTTGGTGATTGCACACTTCACACGTGCGCATGTGTGTGAACCCTAATGTGCAACGTGCACACCTAATGCATGCACAGTTTTCCAAACACCAGCTGAGACTGTATGGCGCCAATCAGTTGAGAGGATAAAAAACAGAAAAGCGCAGGGGTGCGTGGAAGGACAGTTCGGGTGAACCGGGCCAAACCGGCAGCTGACTGCTGCAATTGTTAAGGGAATAATGCGGTATGTTAAGCAGATCCGGCTTCCCCGTTTATTTTGCTTTTGGCAAGATGGCTGGAGAGGTCACAAACATGGCTCACGTCATCCTGGGATGCTACCACCACGATTGTGCATACACACTGCTTGTCAAGCGCCCAGGTTTTGATTGTGTGACTATGGGGACGTTGCGATGGTTGTAAGTGCCAAGGGCCTGTCGTAATTCACTTTTTTTTTAGTGCCATTGTAACTGTGAATGGATATTAAATGAAAGGTTGTATGTTGTAAATTATCTGTACGTTGTTTTAAGAAATTAATTGTGGGAGCGCCTAGAGTCGCTTTATATGGGAGACATATAAATTTAATAATAAAACATAAAAGAGACACAGATCAAACCATTAAAAAATAATAATAGTATATAATTCTCAAAGTTCCCAAGTTTGAAGATGCTGGCTGGGGAATTCTGGGAGTTGAGGTCCACAAGTCTTAAAGTTACCAAGGTTGAAGGTGCTGGCTGGGTGTTCTGACCAAGGCTTATTAAGATACTAGCAAACACACGTTAGTCCCCAAACCCTTTTTTCTTTATTTCAACAGCTGGGAATTTCACAGCCCGTAATGAGCCTCAAACAGTTTGTAAAGAGTCCTGTGGAAGTCTGCCAAAGTCCTTTGGGATAACTCTGATAAGCACCCACCTTTATCTCCCTTGAAATGCTGCCAATGACTAAATTTCCAATTAGTTAATACAAGGCCAAACGGAGCAAAAATTCAACATGAAGCTTCAGGTTTCAAACCAACCAGTATGGACAAAGTTGCTTCCTGCAAAGGCTCACGTCCCTTTGCTCCTCCTTGGTGTCTTATGGGAGGGGCAATCACCTCCAAGCCTTACTCCCGAGTCACCCCTTTTATCTTCACTGTTCTTGCCTTCTGGCAGCTCTGCGCACACGTGCTCTGGGAACAGGCTCCCCTTGTTCCTCTGCCTTGCTGCTGCCAGACTCAGGTGGCTCCAGAATCAGCACACAACTCCCAGATGGTCCTCGCCCCATTTCTGTATTGGATGCAGATCCATCGTCCAAATCCTCCCCAAATTCCAGGACTGGTCCCTGTTCCTCCCCACTGTCCGTCTGCTGCCGTCTCCGCAGGCTGCCGGCGGACCACAACACTGGGGAATTCTGGGAGTCGAAGTCCACAAGTCTTAAAGGTGCATCTTTGGTCTAAATAAAGCAAACAACCCATCAATGAATTGTAACAACAATTCCATGAATATCCAACGTATCAAAACATAAAACAGCATGGAAAAAAAATGTATCTCTATGAAGCCCCAACGACACGCAACGTTTTCCCAGAATCAAAGCCGAGCCGGATTCTGACGATTCTCCCTCCGTGTTCTTCCTCTGCAGAAAAGTCGGTGCCCTTGCGCATCCTCTACGAGAAATACGCTGGCTGCCTCACCGCGGACAACATGATCAAAGTCACAGCAGTCCTGCAGCAGGCAGAAAATCAGAAGATCCTGCTCCAAGTGCGGGACTTCCACGTCAAGAACCCCGACATCAAAATCCGGGTGAGGCACTTTGGGGAGGACCTGGCAAGGAAGGAGGGTCCCTTCCACGAGGAGAAGAGGGGGGGGGGGGCAGGGACTTCAGGCAGATGGGGGGCAGGGGCTGCAATAACCATTGGGAAGGCTCGGAGCTCACATCCATCCATCTCTATCAATCCATGTATCATATATCTATCTACCATCTATTATGTATCTATCTATTCATCTTAATCTATCTATCGTATATCTATCTATCATCTATCTATTCATATCTACCATATATCTATCATCTATTATCTATCCATCCATCCATCAATCCATCCATCTATCATCTATCTATCCATCTACCATCTATGTATCCATCCATCTATCATCTATCCATCTAACCATCTATCCATCTATCATCTATCGATTTAACCATCTATCTATCCATCTATCATCTATCTATCCATCTATCTATCCATCTATCATCTATCAATCATCCATCTATCCATCTACCATCTATGTATCCATCATCTATCATCTATCCACCTATCTATCCATCTATCATCTATCCATCTAACCATCTATCCATCTAACCATCTATCTATCCATCCATCCATTTATCCATCTATCCATCTATCTATCCATCTATCATCTATCCATCTATCAATCATCTATCAATCATCCATCCACCTATCTATCCATCCATCTATTATCTATCTATCTATCTATCTATCTATCTATCTATCTATCTATCTATCCATCTGTTATCTATCTATCTATCTATCCATCCATCTATCCATCTATCTATCTATCTATCCATCTGTTATCTATCTATCTATCTATCTATCTATCTATCTATCTATCTATCTATCCCTCCATCCATCATCAATCTATCTATCTATCCATCACCTATCTATCTATCCATCCATCTATCCATCTATCCATCCATCTATCTATCTGTCTCTATCATCTATTCATCCATCTATCCATCCATGTATGAAAAATGGTCATAAGTCACTTTTTTCAGTGCCGTTGTAGCTTTGAGTAGTCACTAAACAAACCGTTCTAAGTTGGGGACTGCATGTACCTTATTCTACTTCTCCCTTTCCTTGCACTTTTCCCTTCCCTTCTCCCTCCCTTATTATCTTTTGTATATTTGTATTTTATATTATAAATTGATAAAATAATATTAAACTGTCTCGCTTAGCAACAGAAAATCTGAGGCTCCAATGTGGTCATAAGTCAAGGAGTCCCTGCCAGAATTCGAAGTGAGGGCGCTGCTTTTCCTCTTTCCGACCTGCAGGTGTTGGGCGAGCCGATGCAGAAGCGCAAACTGGTGGCCGAGCTGACCCTGACCAACCCCCTCCCCACCGCCCTGACCGGCTGCATCTTCATGATGGAGGGGGCCGGACTGACCGCGGGACAGAAGGTCCAGGAGCTGTAAGTGGGACCTCAGAATGACGTTCAGATGGCCGTCTGGTCTGGGAGGATTTTGTTGGGGGTCCTGCTCGAAGCTGGGGCTGGACTGGATGACCTCATGGGAACCTGTCCAGATTTAAAAATCAAGTCACAAAATCAGATGTGACTGGATTCACAAATGGCCTCCTTTAGCCATAGAAATTCTGTCCATCCATCCATCCATCTTCATCTCTATGGTATCTATCTATCTATCTATCTATCTATCTATCTATCTATCTATCTATCTATCTATCTATCATCTATCTATCTATCTATCTATCTATCTATCTATCTTCATGTCTACGATATCTATCTATCTATCTATCTATCTATCTATCATCTATCTATCTATCTATCTATCTATCTATCTATCTATCTATCTCTCCCTCCCTCCCTCCCTCCCTCCCTCCCTCCATCCATCCATCCATCCATCCATCCCTCCATCCCTCCATCCCTCCATCCATCCATCCATCCATCCATCTTCATCTCTACAGTACCTATCGAACTGCCTGTTCAGGCAGGAATCCCTCTCCCACTTTAGACCAAGGATTATCCCGTCTCTTCTTAAAAGCCTCCCAGAGTTAGAGCATTCCCAACTTCTGGAGGCCAGCCGTTCCACGGGTGAATTGTCCTCACGGCCAGGAAATGTCTATTTTCCCCTCCTGCTCCAGAGATACGCCCGTCGAACCTGGGGAGGAAGCGAAAGCGAGGATCGATTTCGTACCCCAACAATCCGGCCTGCGGAAGCTGGTGGTGGATTTCGAAAGCGTCCAACTGAAAGGGGTCAAGGGCTACCGGAATGTCATCATCGCCCCCCTGCGCAAATAAAACCAGAATCACACACACACACACACCCGACTGAAAAAGCCAACGACTCCAGGAGACCCTCCCAGCTGCCAGGGGTGGGGGGCAGGGGTCTCTTTCTCTCTGCACCTGTAGCTGCACCCCCAGATGCTTCTATGCTTCTGCCACCACCCCCCCGAGACTGACCCTTGGACCCTGCCCTGCCTCACAGCTGGTTGGAGGGCACCCCAAACGCCCGAGAGTTGACGGGCTGCCATTGGGGGAGGGGTTGCAAGTCCTCTACTCCGGAGGTGCACACGGGAGAAGCGCCCCCTTTGGGATGTGACTCCGAGGGGGTGCCCTGCCCTGCCAGACTACCCACACACACACACTTTGTGTGTCCTTGAGATCCTGCTAAGATGTTGGCCACCATTTCTGGTCACCTGGGATGGCTGGGAGGTGAGGTCAGGCTGAAGGGGAGGGATTATCTTAGGGCAGGGGAGGGTCCCATGTTGGCAACTTTAAGACTTATGGATCTCAAGACTAGTGAACTTCAACTCCCAGAATTCCCCAGCCAGCTTTGCTGGCTGGGGAATTCTGGGAGTTGAAGTTCACAGGGTTGAAAGATGCCAAGGTTGGACACTCCTGATCAGAAGGTTCTTCTCCAACTGCCCTTCCAATTGTTGGCAGCCTTTGAAAGCCTCCAGAGAAGGACCCAGAGACCTCCCCTAGGAGAAGACCATGTCAGCCCTCTGCTTCCCCCCATCCTCATGTCCCACCAGAGGTCAGAAGCATCCAAGAATGAAAAGATCTCCCCCGGCATGGTAACTCCTAGAAAGAGGGGTGAGGTCCGTTGGGGAGAACAACCAGTCTTGTCCACTTGGCTTTGCCGTCTCCCTCTTCCTTTATTCCCCACCAGCCAGCTTTGGCTACGATGGCACACTCCTGGCAGGAAAGAAGTCCATCCTTGCTTGTATGACTACACAACCCCTAAGGCACTCCAACGGCTTATCGTTGAGAGGTCTCTTTCTTTTCTCAAAGCATGAAACTCCTGGGTTTGCCTGCTGGCCTGTCGGTGGATGTTTCCATCAGGACAGGATGGCTCACCTCTGGTGGCCCTGAAGTACACTTCTGGCACCACTTCTTTGACCAAGAAGTAACAGCCTTTGGAGCTTCTGGCAAACCATGTTCCCTGAAGCAACCTGGTTTCTCAAGCTCAGCCACTTGAAGATGGGTGGACTTCAACTCCCAGCATTCCACAGCCAGCAGAATTCTGGGAGTTGAAGTCCACGCCTATCTTCAAGGGGCCAAGTTTGACAGATGCTGAGTTAGATCTCAAGAATGTTGTTTTACATGATTTCCAACCCCTACTTGGAAGAAGAAGGGGAAATTCTTGATTATTATTTTTTTGATAGTTGTGTGTCTCTTGGGGTGTATGTGGGGGTAGGTAGGTGTTTGGGTCCTTCAACCCATGGGAGGGATCTACAATAGCTCAGGAATAGAACCGGAGAAGAAAAGGGCTAGGAAGCAGAGCATCAATGAACCACGGCTGGAGAGCATGTCAACCAAGGGTCTTCAAACTTGGCAGCTTTAAGGCTTGTGGACTTCAACTCCCAGAATTCCCAAGCTAACATGACTGGAGGAGGAATTCTGGGAATTGAAGTCCACAAGCCTTAAAGCTATCAAGTTTGAACACCCCTGACCTAAACCTTCATCAAACTGCCTATCAGAAAGTATTTTTGAAAGAAGGAAGGTGTTGCATCGTCCGTCCACTGACCCACCGAGGGGGTCCCTTTCTCTAAAAGCACCAAATGTGATCAGAAAAGTGCTGCAGGTGGACCACAAGCCCATGATGGCTTGCAGAAGAGTGCTGTGATGACCCGGGGCGTGACACAAAAATAATCAAGTGACAAAAATAGTATAAAGTTCCTTTAATGCTTCCAACTTGGCCCCAATGTCCAATTATCCTCAGCTGGAAATCAAACCCTTAAAGAAAACAGTTTACAGAGGAAGTAAATGCAGTCCGCACCCAAAGTTAAATTCGAAATAAAAAAAACCCAACACAAACCACACTGAAGGAATTACTGCAGCAGGCAAGGATGATTAATTCCACCAGATAATGCAGAAACCACAGTTGGGAGGAAGCCAAAACACAGATAAGCTCTGACAAGAATAATGCACGCTTTGTTTCCAGCACTGGGCCATGCACAGTTTGTCCTTTTAAACAGTCCTCCCAGCTGCAGCCCATGAAGGGGATCAGGGCCCTTCCTCCCCCATAGGCCACTCCGCTCACATTTCTCTCTTATCCTCTCCTCCCTGCGTGCCCTAGGATGAAGAGGGGGTGGTCCTGGGTCTTCCTCTGAATGCCCAGCCGGACTGTGCCCCTTCCCCAGTTTCCTCCACAGCCACCAGAGCCACACTCCCACCCCCTGTCGGCTATTCCTCCTCTCCCTCAGAGTCCGACTCCAACAGGGGCATGACAAGTGCCTTCAGAGAGAAGCCAGCATCAGCTTGTTGGCTGTTGGTCAACCCTGCCTTGACTACCTCCAGAGTTTTATCGAAAGAAACATCTTGAAGAGGGATGGATTTCAACTCCCAGAATCCCGCCTGGAGCCTCTGCGAACCACGTTCCCCAAGCAAATGTGGTTAGAGCAATGTTTCTCAACCTTGGCCACTTGGGGATGGGGTGGACTTCAACTCCCAGCATTCCCCTTCCAGCAAATCCCGGGAGCAGAATTCCACTCATCAAATGACCAAGTTTGAAAAGGGCTGGGTTGGAGAGAGAGCTGGATCCCGGGGACCTACTGGACTCCAGCGGCCATGCTGGAAGGGGAACGTGGAACATGAGAAGGCGACGGAAAAAGGGTACAGATGTGGAAAGGAAGACTGCCTCCCAGCACACTCCCAAACCAAGATCAGGCTGGCTTTTTCGGGGAGCCGATAGTCACTTGCCTAAGGTGTGGCTGACCATGAATGCCTGCTGTTTGGGCTCCTGTGCTTCTCCAGCTGTGTTACTAGTTCTGAGTCAACCCAGCATGTTTTGGCTTCCTTATCGAGGAAGGTGCTTGGCAACCATTCAGCAACACTCCCAGAGATGGGCAAGACAAGCACAAATGATGGGTGGGTGGGTGGGTGGATGAACGAACAGGCAGAGATGGTCAGGGATGGGTGGCCAACTCAGAAAAACCAGTTGAGAAGATCCAGACCAGCCTTTTCCCAGCTCTGGTGGTCTACAGG
>NW_020717575.1:19816-41454 GCF_900518725.1 Notechis scutatus | reverse complement strand
AAAAAAAAAAAAGTGCAAAAGTGGAAGGCGTGCGGAAGAGGGGGCGAGTATATAACAAACTATATTTTGAGTGGAAATGTTGGGGGGTCGTCTTATACGCCGGGTCGTCTTATACGCCGGCATATACGGTAACAATAATTTGGCTCAACCCCTCCCCCCCTCCCCTTTTGGCCCTTCCGTGGAAAACTCATCAGAAATGTAGTGTGCTGATTTGATTAAAAAGGCTCCATTAACCTTGGAAGCTTCTGTAAGCCAAAGTTAGTTTATTATCTAAAAGACATTACTTTTTATATTCATTGTCATCTCAAGTGGCACAACCTGTGCTGGAAAATGTTATAAAATCCACATCTTTGGCTTAGTTCTGAAATCTAAAATATGCATGAATTAAACCAAAATTGCCTTTTCCATGATTCAGTGTCATCCAATTAAGAGTGCTGAAATTTTGAGAGGCAATTATAAAAGAAACTCATCAATATAGCCATATGTGTAATTGGTGTTCTAAAGGTCGTTAGTCAGAGGTCTCCAAAATGTATGGAAAAGAATTCATACAAATAATTACACCGTTTAAGATGAGTAATTAAACTATATTCCTTAAATAAAGATGTTTAGCTTTCAGCCAATGCATCTGGAGAATATGGATGGGCTTTCAGTTAATTGCAAGTTTGTAATATGTATGTACATAAGTGTGTTGATTGGATCGTTGCGTTTTTTTTATACTTCTTTTTTTATCTTTGTGAGAAGTAATATGATAGGACTGGGTGGAATCTTTTTTTTTTTTAAATTAAGTCACTGAGGCCAGTAAAGGAGGAAGCTGATCTTTTGGATAAGCATCACACAAGATATCCAGATTCTTTAGTATAACTAGGTTTGCAACAGTTCATTTGAATATTTTCCAAGATGTAATAATAAATTTATATGGTGCCCAGTGCCAATGACTGCAATATTCAAAATGTATTTTAGAATATGTATACATTCTGGAAGTTAAGCCTTTTGCTGGTGAGGAATTTATTGACCACCATTTTTATCTTATATCTAGCATAAGACAAATCCTTAACTTATCCCATACTTTTATGACCTCATTCCCTTCAGATGGGTAGTTTGTTTAATTCATTCTGGATTAAGACGATGGGATGTCAGATACCTGAAGACTCTAATGACCGAAGGATGGAAATCATCCACAAGAAAAAAGTTCGTTACAGAATTGCAATACCAACTAAATAAAAGCTTAGTAGAGGAAATCCTGTTCAAATTAGCTGAGATCATGTTTCTACAACTCAGCTGAATATATGAAGGCATAATTTATCTTGATATTGCTCTTATCACAGTTACAGTGTGGAACTATTTTGACTTTCCAAGGTTATATCATATTCTCAAGAACACTCTAGTTAGTATTGCTCAAAATATGTGAAATCCTTGTAAGAGAGGAGGAAGATAATGTCAGATCCCATTCTGATTGTCTCAATATAGACACTTTTCTGCTACCACCACTAAGTAATCAAATGCCATTGAGTAGGATTCGACATCTGATAATGGTATGGATCAGCACTCCCTTTTGACCTGCCTCTATTGTAGTTCTTTCCAAGAATCTTGATCCTGTCCATTGTTTTCCTCTTCTATTTTCCTTAACTTTGTTAAGCATAACAATTGTTTTCCCTAGTCCATCATTCAAGTGTCTCAGATGCCCAAAGTATGTGATTTTCTACTTATTGATTTCTTTAAGAAAGTTTAACAGATTTAGCAGATAATCAGAGTTGGAAGGGACCTTGTAGGTCATCTAGTCCAACCCCCCGCCCAAGCGGGAGACCCTACACCATTTTTGACAGATGGCAGTCCAATCTCTTCTTGAAAGTCTCAACCGATGGCGCTCCCACAACTTCTGAGGGCAAGCTGTTCCATTGGTTGATTGTTCTCACTGTCAGAAAGTTTCTCCTTATTTCCAGGTTAAATCTCTCCTTGTTCAGTTTCCATCCATTATTCCTTGTCTGGCCTACAGGGCTTTAGAAAATAGCTTGACCCCTTCCTCCCTGTGGCAGCCCCTCAAAATAATCAATACTTTTTGATTGGTTATTCCTCCCATTCATGCTACTCTTAGTAACTTGTTCCAAGCACATCATCCAAAAGTGTTTTCCATTTTTCTTTTGGCATTTCTTATAGTGCAGCCCTTCACAACCGTACATTACCCCTGGAAAGACCATTACTGTAACAATTTCAGTCTTTATTGTTATAAGGAATGTCTGTATGGTCATGACCTTAAGTTAACTGAAGGTAGTGCTTATTTAGCAACAACAATTGGGACTGTCAATTTGATTCATTAAATGAAGCTGTTGCTAAATAAAACTGCTTATGATTGCAGCTTCCCTTTGCTTTACACACCTGTGAAGGTCATAGATGAGAAAATTGTTTGCAAAATCACATTTTTATCACCGCAATTGCCAAACAAGGCAATCACTAAACAATTACTACCTGTATTACTTTTCTTTCTAGAATTAATTCTCCAGCACACTGTTAGCTTCATTTTTGAGCCTTAAAAAAATCCTATTGTCTTCGCTTATTCACTGTCATCTATTCACTAGTCATACAGGTTGTTATTAACTATTTTTCTCGGTAGCAGCAATAACCGATTTTTTTTCATTTTCCATTTTTAGTTTTATACAGAACTGTTCTAAATTGTTTTTACTTTTATTTAACAAATTAATAGCTGCACATCTCAAACTCCCATTTTTTTTTTTACAAAATATAGAGCTTTCTTTCCAGCTTTATATCTTCCAATCTTGTCATTCTTCTACTATAACTATGTAAGTTAACTATGTAAGTTCAACAAATGTAGGGGGAAAATGTGCATCCTTGCTTCACTCCCTTGCATATTCTGAACCACTTGGTTTCTCCAAATTCAGTTCTCACAATAGCTCCTTATTCATTGTAAAATTGGTCAGTAGAATAATCAAACAGTTCTGGCACGTTCATTAGGTTTAATGTGTTCTACATTATCTTATTTTAGCTAATTAATTTAATGTGCCTTTCTGAAATGTTTGGGTTAATCTAATATTTTGCTGTTTTGTGAGATCTTAAGCAAAACTTTACCACTATGAGGATTGATAATTGGTGCATTTTCTTGCATTCTCCTTTTTCAATTTATATCCCAATCTGCTTTTGATTTGGCCTCAGAACTTCTGCTTCTTCATGTAACTTTAAACAGTTCAGTAGGTATTTCATCTCTTTCTGGTGCTTCCATTTTTAACAGGTAGACTATTGCCTGTTGTAACTTAATTTCTTGTGGAATTAATTCCTGATTATTTACTCTCTCAACAAGTATTTCATTTTTGTAATTCACTTGTAAAAATATCCAGTTTTTCTATGTTTTAAAATCTTATTTGATGCTACTTACTTACTTAATTACTTACTTACTTACTTACTTACTTACTTACTTACTTACTTGTTTAACTGCCCATCTCACTGAGTGGCTACTCTGAGCGGCATAAACAATAGAAGAGAAAAAAAATGATAAAAATGTAGAAATAACAATAATAAAGCCCCCACTTGAACAAACACAGACCCGCTTTTTAAGACACTTATTGGTGACTGATAAGAACACTTCTGCTTCAGCAGTCAGAGCGGAATTGGGTATCCACTCCTTACATAGCCACTTAATAATTAAAAGATTTACATACTGGCTAAAGATACAATCAATGGATTCAGATAGACTTCCCAAACTATGCCTAACTGAACAGTTAAATAAGTTCCAATTTAACTCCTGGGCCAGTCAACTCCACAGAGCCATCTTAAGTTTTCTACCCAATTTTTATTGACAAGGGTTTCCCAGGCAAGGGAAATTTTTAAACCGAGAGTCTTGGATATCAGTGCCCAGACTGACATGGAATTATTAGCAAAAAACAGATCTATAAGATGGTTGGCTAAGAATAAAAACATCTTCCAACCTGAAAAATACCTTTCAATGGGTATGCCACAATTACAGAGAAGAGCCTATACCAGAGCCAGATTTGAGTTACTGGATTCCATGTCCAGACATGGGCGCTTCCACCATGTACCATACCACGAGAGAACCTGCTTATGTGGTTCATCTGCCATTGAAGATATTTCCCACATCTTGTTCAACTGCCAAATATATGCCCCCATTAGGCTTAAATATTTATCATTTCTACTGGAAAGAACAGCCCATTGGGAATCAAACCACAGATTGTTATGTTTCCTGAGAAGTCTCAGGTAGTATAATCTCTGCTGGGCCCTTTGTTTGAATTTCTAACTGAGGTTCACTTCCTTCACCCTTGCAGAGTTCTCTGCAAGTCTTCCATTTCTATTGTGGATAGCTCTTAGCTCCCCTTCCCTCCCTTTTCAATCACTGACAAAGGAGGAACTCACACTGTTACTGGTGTAGCTCTCAGAGTATTGAAGCTATTGACCTCTTCTATCACATCAGGATTACAATCCTCAGAAGATAACTGCTTCTTTGCAAAAAGCTAGAATTGCAGCCGATGCCTAGTTGCTAAATAGCTTGCCAGCAAATGTTTTGAAAAATTAAAAAAGGGGAAATTTTTTTTTGTCCTTTCCCAGATACCTTTGCATATAGTGCTGGGAGTTCTCACGTTTTGCCCCACATTTAATTTTCATTCTCAGAGTACAATGTACTGCTAAACCCACAAAATGGTATCTCACCAACTTTTTTGCAGAGTACAATACAGGAAGTCCTTGACTTACAACAGTTCATTTAGTGACCATCCAAAGTTACAATGGCCCTGAAAAAAGGGACTGTACAATTTATGAGCTTTCTAGCATCCCCATGATCATGTGATCAAAATTCAGACGCTTGGCAATTGGTTCATGCTTATGACCGTTGCTGTGTGCCAAAGTCATGTGATCACCTTTTGCAACACTTTGACAAGCAAAATCGATAGGGAAGCCATATTCGCTTAACAACGGTGTTACTAGTTAATCAACTGCACTGATTCACTTAATGACTACAGTAAGAAAGGTCGTAAAATGGGGCAAAATTCACATAACAAATGTCTCATTTAATGAGAGTAATTTTGGGCTCAATTGTGGTCGTAAGTTGAGGACTACCTGTAATTAATTCAGAAGTCCATGAAGTCAGTGAACACGTTATTTTATGTAAAGTTTTTTTTTCAGGTTTGATTTTTTTTAAATTTTCTTTTAATATACAAGTTGATGAACTTTACTCAGAGCCTCTCCTTATAGTCTCAGTTTATTTTTATTTTTATTTTTTATTTAATTTTGGTTGTCCCATTTTATTTTGTGTGCCTTGGAGTTAACTTACTTGGTTACATAAATAGTAAGTATGCATTCATATTTGCAGTAATTCATTGATTTAAGTCACATTTTGATCACTTAGGGCTTTCACTGAAATATCCAGCTGGGTCAGTGTGGCTAAACCAGTGTTTGTCAATGTTGGCAAATTTAAGATCTGTGAACTGGTCTAAACATTTCCATTCCACTCTCCCTGTTAATGCTGTATGACTTCTTTATCTAAACATTGCTGTTCTTTTGTTGATACTAGATCTGGATTAATTTCGTTTAGTTTTAGTAGAGAACTACATTTATCTTGTACCCTATTGGACCTGTGCCTATGTTTTTCATTAGCTCAGCTTGTTTTATGTTTGTCTTTAAGAATCATTATTTTTCCCTTTCCTCCCCTCTCTGTGACGGAGCTATTCTTAAAATTTTATTAATTACCCAATAAATATTGAAAAACGGGCCACTTTAATAGATAGTGACCTCATGTAATTAATCTGCTTTGCTCAGCTGTGTGTTGTGTTCCAATTACACTGCATTGTGGAGCCATTTTAGTTTCTGATGTGAAATTATGGCGAAAAGCATATTTTAGCATGCCATCCATTGAGGGTGTTTCTAGGGGGTAGGAGGCTTGTTGAATTAAAATGTAGGAATTGGTTTCTACTATGTAATCTCTTTATATAATTGATATAAATATACATAATACTTGACTAATCAAATATATATGATATATCGTCGTATATCACAGAGTATGTGCAACATGCAATGAATGTAGTCTCAACTCATAAAACATTTTTTATGGATGTTTTATAGTTGCTAACAGAAAGGGAGGAGGGGGAAAGGGATTTGAAAGAGCAGTGTGGCAGCTTGAAATCCATGAATAGTTTTTCAGAGATAGTAACTAGGCGACTGAAGTTTCTGCCATGCAAAAATCTAACTGGAGAGCATGATTGATGTCTCTTGGCTATGCACGTGTTTCATTGGAGAATATGAATTATGATACACCCATAGGGGTAGGGAAAAACTAGGGTCAAGGGTGACAGTGAATTACGTGTCTTAGAGTCGGCTGTACCCAGACAGTGCTGGACATGTTAACTCCCAATAAAATCTGTTTACTTTTGAAAGTTTGGCTCGAGACTCATGATTTAATTGGGGTAACTGCCGGAATCCTGACATGTAGTTTATAATTTTGAGGTAATTGTTCTGATGTCAAAAGAAGTAACTCGGATGCTTTTAGAATCCTGTTTTGATCAGTTAGGGCTTTTTATATATGATAGTCTTTCAGATTTAAAGAAGACATGCTGATGTGCAGTTCATCTGTGAGCACAGAGGTGGCTCTGCAGTCCTACTCTAGATTCTAATACAATGGAGGCACTGAAACTCCATTGTTGTGATAACTGTGGGTGTTATTCTGCAGTGCTGTTCACAGTTTTATATCAGAATGTCTATAGAGATTCTCAGTCATCCAGGTCATAGTTGTCTCAAAGGTGCTTTTTTCAAGAGGCAACTGGACTTTCTTGTTTTTCTTTGAAGATGTTTCACTTCTCATCCAAGAAGCTCCTTCAGCTCTAACTGGATGGTGGGAAATGGAAGGATTTGCATTCTATTTGTCCAGCTGTCTGCAAGGAATATAAATCCTTCTATTCCCCACTATCCCATCAGAGCTGAAGAAACTTCTTGGATGAGAAGCGAAACATCTTCAAAGAAAAACAAGAAAGTCCAGTTGCCCCTTCAAAAAAGTACTTTTGGGTCAGATTTATATCAGGTTTTGGCAGCTCTTGCCTTTAAAACTGATGGAGAAGCTTCATAATACAGCTTGCCAGCAACTGGTGAGGTATATCACCAGCATGGAGTCCCTGATTATCAAAGCCCAAATGAAAGTAGTAGGACATGTCATCAAAATGGATAACCTTCATATGCCTTGCCAGTTACCCTACACAGTGCAGTGAAGTCTGGGAAGAGACCTTTAGGTCAGTGCTGTGAAGAAACCCTACTCCATTGTGGCATCCAGCCAAAGGAACTAGAACCTGCAGCTGCTGACAGAACCTGCTAGGAAGCCCTTGGCATAATGGGACTGCAGAGTCATGTCCATAGTTAGCCTTCAAACCTACCATGCTGATTCGTTGATCCATAGAAACTGTGGATAATTTTATAACACATAATTTTATGCCTTTACTGTGGAGAGAGTGATCTTGTGCAAAAGATAGTTCCTGTCCAAAATTAGTAAATTAAAATCTGATCTAGAGCAACTAGCTATGTTGACACATTGCACGAAGCCATAATGTGTGTTTGGTTTTGTTTAATACAGTATGTTATGTAAATCAGTTATTTATGTTTGGAATCAAAACAGAGGACACAAAGCAAATAATCAAGGCTCACAAAACCAAACACATTATGGTTTCATGCAATGTGTCAACATAGCCAGTCTTTATTAGATAGTACATGCTGGAGGATATCTACCAAATAAATAGTGAGAGACCTGCAAACAAAGATGCGTTGATATTAACACATTCAAAAAAGGAAGGAAAAATGATGCAGGCACATATATGCATAAATAATAGATGATGTAAACATACACATTCATAAGTAATAGATCTTGGGTTGCTTCCCAACCTTCTACTGTTAATATCTCCAAAAAGAGAATAATTGTAATGAAAAGAAACATATCAAGGGGTTACCATGGGAATCTTCTGATAAAATTTGCTTGAGGTAGCTGCTCCAAGGCTGCATTCCTTATGTATCTATTTTATTAATGGGTCCCATTAATATTTACCACAGTTATTAGTAAACCATAGCTTATGGCAGGGGTCTTCAAACTTGGCAAGTTTAAGACTTGTGGACTTCAACTCCCAGAATTCCTGAGCTAACATGAGTGGAGGAAGAATTCTGGGAGTTGAAGTCCACAAGTCTTAAAGCTGTCAAGTTTGAAGACCCCTGGCTTATGGTTTTTCATGTTATGCAAACCCATAGTGTGGACATGTTCTCTCTGTTAAGAAGTATTCTGTTTTAATATGTTCATTTATTTATCTGTAAGTATTGGAGTCTTCCAAATCATGAAATTGCTCCCTTTTTAAAGATTGGAAATAATGTTTGCATAATTCCTGTGATTTTCTTGATTCCTGTAATTTTCCAGGTTCTGCATTAAGTCAGGTGATATTTCTGTTGTGGCTGAATTCAGTTGTATTATTGATATTCTGTTGGTATTCCCAAACAAGTTAATGAGTGATTTTCTTTAAAAAAAAAACGGAATACTTTAAAAACTATGTTAAAAATACTACATCCTTCTGGAAATCTGGTTCTAAAACAATAACAACATGCCATTCTGTCTTCTTAAAATTAATTCTGGCCATCTAGTCAGCTAAATGCGATAGCAGAGTTAATCTCACCAGCTACCTTCTGGTGAATGAACATTTTGTAGGTAGCCAAGCCTAGCAGGGCAGCGTTTTCATGAAAAATTGCAAGTCCATTTCTTTGTGGCAGTGACTATTAAAGTACTCATGACATATGAACATGAATTCCAAAGAAATTCATGCTATCTTTTCCTCATCTACGTCATTTATGTCATTTAAAAATGTAACTCTGTGGGTTGTGTAGATAGTATGAATTAGTTGACAAGGGAGAGGAGGGATATTGGGAGTTCAACATTTGGAAGGAAACAGATTTCTGTCTCTGATTTACACATTTTTTTAGACATGTTTAGGAATGCCTGATATAAAACATCTGCCACTATTCTTGAGCAAAAAATAAATAATAAAATAAGCTCCTGATATGGATAAGCTCATTTGAAAGTAATTTATGAAAGAGCTAACCTGAAATTTGAATGAGGCTTTTTGATTGACAAATAGTTATTTGTATATCTTACTGCATATTTCATTGACTTATTTCAGAATTAGTCAATAATTTAAAGGTACCAGTGTCTTAAATATTAAATGGAAGATTGTTGTCCAATAACAACATAGAAGTTTGGTTTTTGGGGCAGGACTACTAACAATACTTCCCAATATCTGCAAGTTATGAGGGATTTGTGGCATTAGATACAGCATGGAATTCAATTTTATATATTATTAGTGAGAAATTCTCATAGTTTGTTGGGACAATTATATAAAGTAGCCCTTTAAAATAGTAGTTATATAAAGTAAAGTAGTTACATAACGGGAATATCAAAGTCCTTTTGGACCATGTATGAAAATGTTTAGCCCAACAGCAGTGAATTATATATTAGTAAAAATGGAATTCAGTTGCATGGCAATGAGAAATTCTCATTATTTTACAAGCAAATGTATGAATACCATTGATGGCAAATTTTCCTTCTTTTTATTTTTTATTAGCATAAACTACTGTATTCATTATCAGGGACTCTTCTTATTTGAAGTACAATGTTAAGTAATTAAAGCATGTCCCATATCTGGAAATAATACAAAATATTACTTAGTACTTGACAAGAAATATTAACTTAATTTCTAAAAAAAATGCTTATGCAAAAAGTATGGTTAATATTTCCTGCAGGAAGAGGGAGATTGTTGTAGATCAAAATATAACAAGGGCAAAATGTATAGATATGCAGTTTTTTCACAATTCTTTATTACTGCTGTGTTGGTTTTTCTGAAAAATATAATTAAACCCTTTGAGCTTTGATACTTCCATAACTATAAAACTTTTTTCTTTTAGTAGGTCTTAGAATTTTCAGGGGGGGAGCTGTCATTTAGTGGTAGAACAGAAGTGAGTTCAACACATTGTTTATTTGCCTGAAAATGACTTGGATAGAGATTTATTTCAGCGTATATCAAAGTTGACAAAGTCAGTTTTAATGTGCCCAATTTTGATGACATTCCCCTTATTAGAGTTAATTTAATCAATTAACAGACAGTGAGCTGCTGCTTCTCTAATGACTGAGTAAGAAGCTTGTATTCTGCTCTTAATTTCTGTTTCCAAAGCTTATAAATAAAAATACACACTTGCATCTTATGGAAGCCTCTATTAGTGCAAGTAAGTTGAAAATATTATTTCAGGTTCTGTTTATGTGGTGACAGGCTTTCCTATGAAGCTTTCATGGAAGACCAAGATAAGCATATCTAAAGGATATATATAGTAACAGATATGAAGGTTACAACATTTTGTCATACCTGCAAATGTTGTTAAAGATTAAGGAAAGGATCTGACTCCTGCTAATTTTCATAGGTGGGGTGGGAAGGAAACTTTGACTGGCTTTGCACATTAAATTAAAAGCCAGTTTGGTATAATGTTTAAAGCATGGGGGACTAGAGGCCCCTGGACAGTAACTGAATGTCCCTGGACTCTCTCTTAGTCCTAATCTCGATCCCACACTGAGTAGAGAGTGGTGGATTAGTTTTTTCCTCCACAGTAAATATCATATGATAGTGGATGAACACAAAACTCTGGCATATATTACCAAGATTGGTTGGGCTTTGATAGGGCTATAGTTTTGGGTTTCCATGACACTTTTCATCAGCTCAAGGTAACATTTCATGTCAATCACAAAAACACCTGGCCTATATTAACTAGTCTGTAGCTTTGAAGTGTGATGAAATGCTGTTCGATCTTTTAAAGGTTATAAGGAATAATAATGTGTACAATACATGTCTAGTAAGTTAAAATATTTTCAAACTTACTTATAATATCAGCACTTAGTGAATGAAATTATACTAAAAGTGTATAATTTTTTCTCTTGGAAGGAGCTTAATTCTATAATTATTTTAGTAGAAAAAATTGTTTTGAATTCTGGATTTCATCAGTTCTGTTTAAATGGCAAATTTAGTGTATAACAGTTGTTGAGCTTATAAACTAAGGTGCAACACCTGCTTCAGTGTTTGTTAACTCTCTCTGTTTTTTGTTAATGTCTTAATATAGAAAACTGGTTTTCAAGAAGACCATGAAGCGATCTTGGTCAGAACTGATAAATCTGGCAGAGCATGGCCTGTTAATATTCCAGAAGAAACATTGGATCATATAGGCAGAAGGAGGAAGAATCAAATGGTGGGTGTTTTAAATATATATATATTTCTTATTAGTATAGATGTATATTAATAAAATAATATATAGACATCTCATTAGTTCATACTCCCTAAACATATCTTGTGTGAGGTGGCACTAGAGCAATAGTGACCTTGAAGTTCATATACCATAAAAAGCAAATTCTTAGCTATTTCTAAAATGTCATCAAAACTTTCCTTCATCTCTTTTATTATGACTTCTGTGGAATAGTAGAGCTCATATCAGCTCATCAATAAGGGGAATGAAGACTTTATTTGTTTTCCTCTTGGAACTTTCCAAAGGTTCAAGATTTGAAATGCCTGTTTCAACCTTTAAACATTTTCTTGAGCTGTTTTGTGAAGGAACAAGGTGTTTCAATGGTTGGAAATAGTCCATTTTGGATAGAGATGTTTTATACATCCCTGTTTTTGTTTTCCTTTTGAAGGAATGATGCATTTGTAAAAATGTTCTAAGAAAAAATATTTTTAATATGGTTTTCTATAATTTTGAACAGCTTTTTCCAGATGCCCATTTTGTTGATTATACCAAATAGAAAGTTATATTTTATACTTCATGCATTCTATCAATTTACATTTTATTGAAACTGAGTTTCTGAACAAGAAGTCCTTAACTTATGATTGTAGCGGGATCAGAAAATTCATCATTAAACAGCACGATAGTTAAGTGGCTACACCCAATTTTATGGCTTCCCCTCTCCCCCCATGATTGTTAAGTGAATCATCATGATCATTAAGTGAGACATTTCCAGCTGGCTTCCCCACTGACTTTGCTTGTTGGGAAATGGCTGGAAAGGTTGCAAATTAGAATCATGTTATCATAGGATGCTGCAACTGTCTTAAAAGAGATCCAGTTGCCAAATGCCTAAATCATTATCATGTGACTGAGGGTATTGCAATAGTCACAACTTCAAGGATAGGTTGTAAGTGTTTTTTCAGCACCATCATAAGTTCTGACCATCATTAAACGAATGATCATAAGTCAATGACTACACGTAATTTCAGATGTTGGTTTGTGATAGCACGATTCATAACATTTTTCATGGGTTTGTTTTAAAATCAGTTGACAATCATATCAGCAATCTTGTTTTTTTTTATATTGATTATTAGATACCTACTCATGTGGATAAGGAACGAATCCGATATTTTCAAGATGATGATAATTTAGACCTGAAGGATTTGATCAGGAATGAAAAGATGAGTACATCAGAGGATCAAAATAAGCTTTTCATGAGAATGGCATCAAAGGTAAGACTTGACAGTCTGAATTCTTACTAAAAATTAAAAGTACATTTTTGATATTTTAATTTTTTAAGTATTATTTCATATATTCTAAGATGTCTTTAGACTTATGTTAGAATTTAATTTTGAGGAAATTAGCTTAATAGTGTAATATTTTAGATAACAGGGCTTTCATTTAATAGATTATCTAAGGAAATTTCATTTTTAAGAGCAAGAATATCAATTGCTTGTTTTCTTCTGTGGCCATCAATTTTTTCTTGTGCCATGAATTTTAGTTTTCAATAGACTTATAATAGGATCCTAAAATTTCAATGCTAAGCCAGGATGAGGCAAAAAAACAAAAAGTTTTTCAGTCTGTTACGGGGCCAGACCTACCACAGTTTTAAAGTAACAAACCCTGTTGCTATAAAATTAAGATTGTTAGTGCTAATTTACAGATTACAAATCTCCTCAGCAGTTGTATGGTTTGTCAAAATTAGGAAATACGTATTGTGATATCATAATACAAGCTTTACCCCTTAGGTATTTGTGGGCAACATTCCAACACATATACAAAGGAGATGTGTTTCAACACTTGTTTTGTCTTTATCTATCTTTGCCTTACACTTTCTTCTTCTTATTTATTTCCTGCTTTGAGCTTTGTTATTATTGAAACAGCTGTCATGGTTTTTTTATGGGTTCTAATGCTTTGATGAAAAATCAATATAAGTGTTCCAATTAGGTGTTTCCTTTTGGTTACTCCAATCTAGTTTCTCGTGTAATTTATAACTAGATATGTCAACTTGGGCTCTCATAGCTTCTCTTGCCTGTTTATAATGATAATCAACAGAAAAGCACTGAAGCCACATCTTGTGTTGAAGAGAGGGAACTGTTTTGTGCGATAAGCATGCAGCTTAAATGTTTTCTAATAGCTTATATGTGCGCTCTATAATATTGGTTTAATTTATATGTTCTATTTCTGAAGACTCTTAAGTAGACTTCAGAACAGATTGAAGATACTGAACAAATGATATTGTGATACTGACCATTGGTCTCTCTCGGTCTAGCATCAATTTGATTGGTAGAGCATGGCCTTCTTCCCTCCTTTGACACCACCTGCTGAGTGAATGCTCTCTCACACTAATCTGCACCTTTCTTCAGCACACCTGTCTGAATTGTTCACTGCTCCATTTCTCGCTCCCCTTGAACTAGTACTCCTAATGTACAGTAGAACTGTAGAGCTCATTTCAATCTCCAGACAACATTGCTCTTTAATAAGTAACACATTTTTCAAAAGCCAATGATCAACGTATATCCATCTTAGGTTACCAGCCATTCCACCTCTTCCCTCTAAAATATACTTCCTCTTTCCAATATTCCTCCTAGTTTTTAAGATTCCATCATCCTTTTCTAACGCCTTTCTCCTTGCCATGAGATGATTTCCTTATGGGAAACTAAACCAAACTCCTATTCTCTAATTCTTTTTTTTTGTAAAAAGTTTTTTTAAAAAAATTTTTACACATCTTTTCACGTGAGCAACATGTTTCCAGATTATAACACTTGTACATAGTCATACTTTCATTTTCATTAATCTTATATAATATCAGCTCATATTATTATCCATTTCACTCATCTTTAAATAAATTTGCATTTCATATTTCAGTTCATTGATTCAATATCATTTCATCAATTTTTTATCCCCTATTATTTCCATTTTCAGCTTACCACCTATTTTATTTTACATTACACATCATTATTATCCTTAATTTTCTCTAAGCCGATATACAGGTGAAACTTGAAAAATTAGAATATCATACAAAAGTTCTTTTATTTCAGTAATGCAACTTAAAAGGTGAAACTAATATATGAGATAGACTCATTTCATGCAAAGCAAGATAAATCAAGCTGTGATTTGTCATAATTGCGATGATTATGGCTTACAGCTCATGAAAACCCCAAATCCACAATCTCAGAAAATTAGAATATTGTGAAAAGGTTCAATATTCTAGGCTCAAAGTGTCCTACTCTAATCAGCTAATTAAGCCATAACACTTGCAAAGGGTTCCTGAGCCTTTAAATGGTCTCTCAGTCTGGTTAAGTAGGAATCACAATCATGGGAAAGACTGCTGACCTGACAGGGTTTTTTGGTTTTTTTTTTGGACAAATTTTATTGATTTTTAAAGACATACAAAACATAGATACACAGAAACACAAAACATAAAAGCATAAAAAATCTCTTTTCTGAAAGTTGCTTAGTCCCGGGTTAAAACTCTTGATACAGACACAAATTCAAATTCATATTCATTTTATATACCATTCCATATCTTGTTAGCATTTTCAATTTTCTATATAACTTCTCCTCTCTTTTAAATTTTCTCAATTTTGTTTTATTTATCTCCTCTCAATTCGAATCATAATATTTATTATTCTTTGTCTGTTCTATTTCCAACTATCCATTTATCTTTCTTCTTTGAAAAAAAAAACTTCTCCTGTACACTAAATGGAATATGATGCCTTTATCTCTTTCCCTATATTTATAATACTTAATATAAAACACATAACTTACATTGGGATTCTGTCTGGTACGTTCTAAAATTATACAGTATTATCAAAACCAATACAAATCTATTCATTAATATTGATATTCATTTATGTCTTAAACATTTAACACATTATTTTTCAGTTAAATCACATACTTTTATGGGAGCACCTATTTTCCATAGTTATCCCCCCCCACGTCACATATTATAAATCATTATTTCATTACAATGTTCCCCTTTCTCCTACTTCAAATCTCTCATTTCATAAAAAGTTTCACTAGAATAACATAGTCTAATCATTAATATTATCAATCATTTATATCTTGAACATTTTACCCATTTCAGTTAAATATCATGCCTTTGTGGGAACACTTATGCTTTCCAAAATTATTCCCCCCCCCCCCACATCACATATCTTAAATCATTGTTCCATTACAGTACTCCCCTTCTCTTAACAAAATTTTCACTAAATTATACTAAATATTTTATCACATTTTAAATTACATATTATTTCTAATTTTCTATGGTTATTTCTAAATACAAATATAGAAATGCAATCTTATGTACCTTTCTAGAATCCCTTTTTCAATAAATTATCCATTATCTCTAAAAAACTTTTTCCTCTTTACAACTTGCTCCCCACCATTAAGGCTTCTCATCTCTTCCTTTCTCCCTTGCTTCTTCTTCTCCCTGTCCTCTTTACCCCCTTGTCTCTCCACCTCCCTTTTATTCTGCTTTCCCCCTTTCTGTTGTTTCCTAACATAATGTCCCCTTTTCACCTTGCTCTTCTCTTCTTGGGTTGCTTTTCCAGATCTTAAAGTCTTCTTTTCCTTTTTCTCTTTCTTTTTCCCTTTTCCGACCAAAGTTATTTGTTCATCAAAGATGGCTTCTTCTTTGTCCCCATCATCCTGTTGCTCATTCAGCTTTACATAAGTACAAACCGCCATTTCTAAAATTGAAAAAGAGTGCCAAGGACATCTTTCCCTTCTTGCTTTTCTTTTTCATATTTTTGGTATACAAGTTTCAGTCCATCCACAAGTGATGCCATTGTGCAGAGAAAAAGTTTTCCCAAACAACCACCCGAGTGCTTTTAATCAGAAATAATTCTCAGAAGTTCCAAAATCACCAAACAATCGAAACAGGTTGTTTCTTTTAAATACTCTCTCCTTCTTCACTTTCTCTTTCTGGGGTTAAAGTTTAGTCACAAAATTCCCTTTAAAATATCTTTTAGAAGTCTTATTGGTGTTTAGTAACTCTTTAAAAATCTAGGCAATCTTCTCCTTATTTTCAAATGCTCCAATTTTTTCCCCCCCCTCTCCCTTCCCACTCACAGCCAAGAAGATTTTTTCCATCTGCTGTCACGTTAGGAAGGAGAGTGAAACGAAAGAAAAAAAAAACTTTCCCTTTTAGAATGATCGCAGCTCGTAACTCTTACTAGGAACAATGTATCCTTAGCAGCCTTCGAGATTCAGGGCACTTTCTCTTGCCTTGTCGCAGTTGAAAGCAACTTTCATTACTCTTCCAGCTTTCTCCCTCCTGCACCTGCTTGTCCGGCTGTAGATTTCTTCGTGGCGGCCATTACTGACCGCCGCTCGTCCGTCTTGGGAAAAGGGGGTTTTGCCAGCTGGGGAGGGGGTCTGCGATGCCCCCAAACCCCTGTCTGGATCACCCCTATCTTCAGCTGCTTCTACGGGGCAGCTATATCCCCCAGATCCAAACGGATCGGGGGAACCTTGACGGCGAACGCAGCAGGGATCACGCAGTATCGCGAATCCCTGCCGCTGCCGAAACCTGCAAACCGGAAGTTCCTGCTGACCTGACAGTTGTGCAGAAAACCATCATTGACACTCTCCATAAGGAGGGAAAGCCTCAAAAGGTAATTGCAAACAAAGTTGGAAGTTCCCAAAGTGCTGTATCAAAGCACATTAATAGAAAGTTATGTGGAAGGGAAAAGTGTGGAAGAAAAAGGTGCACAAGCAGCAGGGATGACCGCAGCCTGGAGAGGATTGTCAGGAAAAGGCCATTCAAAAGTGTTGGGGACTTTCACAAGGAGTGGACTGAGGCTGGAGTCAGTGCATCAAGAGCTACCACACACAGACGGATCCTGGACATGGGCTTCAAATGTCGTATTCCTCTTTGTCAAGCCATTCCTGAACAACAAACAACATCAGAAGCGTCTTACCTGGGCTAAAGGAAAACAGAACTGGTCTGTTGCTCAGTGGTCCAAAGTCCTCTTTTCTGATGAGAGCAACTTTTGCATCTCATTTGGAAACCAAGGACCCAGAGTCTGGAGGAAGAATGGAGAAGCACACACTGCAAGATGCTTGAAGTCCAGTGTGAAGTTTCCACAGTCTGTGTTGATTTGCTGGTGTTGGTCCACTGTGCTTCATTAAGTCCAGGGTCAACGCAGCTGTCTACTAGGAGATTTTGGAGCACTTCATGCTTCCTTCTGCAGATGAGCTTTATGGGGATGCTGACTTCATTTTCCAGCAGGACTTGGCACCTGCCCACACTGCCAAAAGCACCAAAACCTGACTGTGGGATTACTGTGCTTGATTGGCCAGCAAACTCGCCTGACCTGAACCCCATAGAGAATCTATGGGGCATTGCCAAGAGAAAGATAAGAGACATGAGACCGAACAATGCAGAAGAGCTGAAGGCCGCTATTGAAGCATCCTGATCTTCCATAACACCTCAGCAGTGCCACAGGCTGATAGCTTCCATGCCATGCCTCATTGAGGCAGTAATTGCTGCAAAAGGGGCCCAAACCAAGTACTGAGTACATATGTATGCTTATACTTTTCAGAGGTCCGATATTGTTCTATGTATAATCCTTGTTTTATTGATTGCATGTAATATTCTAATTTTCTAGGATTGTGGATTTGGGGTTTTCATGAGTTGTAAGCCATCATCATCACAATTATGACAAATCACGGCTTGAACTATCTTGCTTTGCATGTAATGAGTCTATCTCATATATTGGTTCCACCTTTTAAGTTGCATTAGTGAAATAAATGAACTTTTGCACGATATTCTAATTTTTCGAGTTTCACCTGTATAGTAAACAATCTAAAAAGAGTAAAAATAGAATAAAGCCAATATATTTAGGATCCACATGGTATTTTCCATTCCCCTACTTTAATCATAATAAAATATTCTCATTATACACTTCTGATATCCATTAAATAATCAACTGTATATTTTAAAATGTATATATTTTAAAGTATCCCCTCCAGAAAATCACTAAAATAGCTTCTTAATATATCTCATTTTATCTTCACTTTACTTATAATCATTAATAATCATATTTTAAATTCATTTCCATTCCCTTGTTTTAATCCTCCAAAAAAGGGTTCATAACAGCATATTTCATATACAGTTCATATTCATATATATATATATATGTAGTTATACATTCCTAAAAATTTCCCAGCAAGTTTTAAACTAAATACCAATATATATTCCATGTGGTATCCCGCTTATAGAATCCCTAACCCTTATCTCTAAATTTTTTGGCTTTATTATTTCTTTTAATTTTAGCCAGCTTTCTCTTTTCTAAATTTCCCTGGTCTTTTATTCTCTAATCCTGTTATCCACTTGCTAGAATACACTGTGTGTTGGGATATCTAGACTGCCTTTGTATCTCTGACAGATTCACAGAAAGGCATGGCCTCCTGTTATCTGTCACAGTGTGATTTCCCCCCCTAAAGTCTCGTGCTGTTTCATTTGCTGTTCTGCCAAAAGCAAAGCAAATGGAAATTGAATTCCTGTTTCTTCAAGGTTTGCAGTTGTAAATCAATGGTCTGTGTTCCAGGTGGGTTGGGGTCCATTGAAGGTAATTTGGCCATATGTGGGCTACAGGTTTTCCATCTCACTTTAAAAGTACCATTTTGTTTTTATGAAAGAGATTGGTCCAAGAAGTAATTTTTCCACTAGTCCATTTTTTTTTACAATTTAGTAATTGATATAATTTTACATTTAGCTGAAAACTTGAAAGAAGGTTAAATTTTTGAACCCTGTAAAAACCATTAAGCCTTCTTAAGCCTTAAAACAGCTTAGAGAGAGATGATTAACCCAAAGACTGAGAGTAGGCTTTATTTATATTAAAAATTGAAGCCAGTTTCGTAGAGTAGCCCCAATATTTTAGCATGCACATACGCATGGAGAGAGAGAGAGGGAGAGGGAGGGAGGGAGGGAGAGAGGGAGAGAACAATAGATGAAATCTGTATTCAGTTTTTAAAGAATGAAGATATAAATTTTAGGCATTTTTGCTTCTAACTTTTTTCTCATTTTTATTAATGATGTCTACAGATCAGGATGACTTACTGTTTGATACCTTCATTTGAGGAAGAAATAAAAAATACATTAGTTAATATAAAAGCTATCTTAAAATTGTTAAAAGCTGGAAAATAATATTTTGCCTAGATACTGAGAAAGTGATTCTTCAAACACAGAAAAGGATATTAGAATAAAAATAGCAAGGGCACATAGGGAAAATAATGTTAAAATAATTATTTCTAAATTAAAAAAAAGAAGAGGAACGATGTGGGAACAGCAAGCAAGCAAGTTTTTTTTTCTCCTCACCACCCCAGGATTGTGTCACGAGCCAAGGCCATTTTTATGTTGGGAATCATCACAAATCTTTAATATACTAAATCTCCCCAATCATATCAATTACTAATTATTTTAGTTTTTCTGCCCTCAGGGAAATTTTACTTGTCTTTCCAGAAACTCTGCTATATTTGAAAAACTTAGTTTGTAGAAGCTATTAGGAATTGTTACCTGTCCAAGTGAATAATGAATGCAAACATTGGAATGATGGACAGTTGTCCTTCGGGAAGGCTTACCTGTAATTATTTAACAGCTCATTTAAAAAGAATAAAAGTAAAATATGATTATCCCCATCGTCCAGTTTGCTATTTTTGTATAATAGAACTTTACCCATTTCTGGCTTCCTTCAAGTTTTTTAATTTTTGTGAACTTGCATACTGGCCATTGCACATTATGTGATTTTAGTTTTTTCCTTTTCAAACATTAAATCAACACTGGCTATAGGTTTTATTTTGGAAATATTTTCCAGTAGCACACTTAACAACAACATTTTGTATGGGAATGGCATGGTATATTTCAGTTCTGTCAACTGAAAATGTCCCTCTAAAACTAGTCTTTTCTAAAACATCTATAACAAACCCTCCAAAATAATTGATTTTTTTCCAATTTATTTCTTAGCAGTAATTCAGCATCTAAGCAGGACAAAGATGTCTGATAGAAATCAATAAACTTTAATTACATAATATAGCTTTTGATTATTGGTTTCATTTTATTTCTACAGAGGTACTGATTTTATATATTTGTGTGACAAACTCATGTATTACTATTGAGGTTCATTTAATAATACTGACGTCCCATGCAGAAAATTTATTCTGCTTCTATTGTGTGAGAGAAGTGAAATTAAATTGAAATAGTTTTGTGTTGTAATGACGAGGCAGTCGAGTTGTTTGATCATGAACAACTGAATCATGATGATCTTTATTGGAGTCTAGTCTTGCATTTATACACATTTTTAGTTATCCTCCATCATTGGTTAACTTTGGTTACTGTTTAACTTCCGTTATTGTTTAGCACAGTAATCCATACAATTAATTATCTCTAGTTAAAGTCTAACATACGTTTACTTCCTCTCTCTAATCCTCCTTTAGATTAGTGACTTTGTTTGCCTGAGTTGTATTTGCTTGGAAACATTCTTTATCTGAGGTTTGCCATCCGAGATTGGAACATTCCTGCAATTACAACTCTACAGTTTTGTTTCTTTAAAAGAACTCCTGTACATTTTATTCTGTACAAAATAGTATCACCTGAGTCCTTTATAAATAGTTTGGAAATAGTTTTTCTTTCTTCTGTTGGTAATTTGGATACAGCAGTTGTAGATGATCATCATGCAAAATAATCTAATAATAATTAATAATTCACTGACTTTGTTTCAATAGAACAAATTGTTGGTGTATATTCTACATTCAAATTCAGGTTCATATAGATACAATAGGATTTAAACTAATAAAGACATTTGAGTAATGAAATCTATCTTAGCTATATTTAATTAAGATACAGATTTTCTTTTATTAATGTGAATGAAATAACATTAAGTGCATTTAAACTATTCTTTTTTGCATTTGTAAGTCCATTTGTCTAAAATCTTTTCTGTTCACATATGTTCTATTTTATGTAATATATTTGGAATCTAACATTCTTGGAATACAAATTCTACCGTTGAGATTGGACAATGTCAGTGTTGCCATGGTGATTTAAAATCATATTGATGCTGTTTACACAATCTGTACACCTTTTTTGTTCTGGCAGTTTTTCACAGCAGCTGTAACTCTTGCATTCATGTGGAAGGGGCATCTTGACTTGGTATTGCATTAGTGTTATTACCAGAACAAATTTTAGTTCACTAGATGAATACAAGCAAGAACGGAAACAGCCCACAGAAAATGCTAATAAATTTCGAGTCAAATATAAGTATTATATAAATATAAATTATGACATCAGTTGGGTTCAGAACATTTGTCACTAAACTATGTGGTTATGGAGCTCGACATCATGT